>PVKS010003595.1:0-101900 GCA_004027875.1 Aplodontia rufa
CCTAGATTATGTGTTACTAAGCCTTTGTTGAGTCTAATATATGAGGTTGATCATCATTCGCACAGGCCTGGGAATAGCTCCAACCTCCACAGATGAATGAAGACATTCTCCAGGTTTGGCTAACTTCACTCAACATAATTTCTTCCATCACCATCCATTTACCTTCAAAGGCTGTAATATCATTTTTTTCTAATAGCTAGGTAGAACTCCATGGTGTATATGTACCACAGTTTTTGGATACCTTCATCCAGTGAAGGGCATCTGTATTGGTTCCATAATTTAGCTATTATAAATTGAGCTGCTATGATCATGGATTTTGCTGTGTTGCTGTAATGTGCTGATTCTAACTCCCCTGGAAAAATACCCAGGAGAGGGATAGCTGGATCATATTATGGGTTCATCCATAATTTTTTGAGAATTCTCCACACTGATTTCCAAAGGGGCTGTACCAGTCTGCAGTACCACCAACAGTGTGCTAGTGTTCCTACCTCTCTGCAACCCCTCCAGCATCTATTATTGTTTATATTCTTCATTTTTGCCAATATGACTGGCATTAGGTGATATCGTAATGTAGTTTTCGTTTGCATTTCTCTGATTACTAGTGATTTAGGGCACTTTCTCATGTATTCATTGGCTTGCTCAATGTCCTCTGTTGAGAAATTTCTATTTATATCTTTGGCCCATTTATTTATTAGGTTGTTTATGTTTTTGAAGTTGAGATTTTTGAGGACTTTGTAAATTCTGGATATGAGGCCCATGTCAGAAGAATCACAGACCATGATTCTCTCCCATTCTGTGGAAAGTCTCTTGACAATTTTGATCATTTCCTTGGCATTGCAAAAGCTTTTTAGCTTTATGACATCCAACTCACTGATGTTTGACTTTACTTCTTTCACTTTAGGAGGCATGTTGAGAAAATCTTTGCCTACTCCCAAATGCTGGAGTTTAAACTTTTCTTCCAGCTGTTGAAAGGTAGCTGATTTAATTCCCAGTTCCTTGTTCTAATTTGATTTGATTTTCATGCAAGGTAAAAGATAAGAATCTAATTTCAATTTTCTGCAAGTAGCTGTCCAGTTTGTCCAGCACCATTTGTTGAATAGGCTGTCTCTCCTCCATGTTATATTTTGTCCCACTTTGTCAAAGATCAGATGCTTAAAGTTTTGTGGATTTTTTCAGGGTCTTGTATTCTATTCCATTGGTCTTCATTCCTATCTTGATACCAGTAGCATGCTGTTTTTGTTACTACAGCTCTATAGAATAGTTTTAGATCTGGTATAGCAAAACCACCTGTTTTGTCTGTCTTGCTTAGTAATATTTTGATTATTCTGGGTTTCTTATTGTTCAAAATGAATTTGAGAATTGTTTTCCTATATCTGTGAAGAATGACATTGGTATCTTGATGGGGATTGCATTGAATCTACATAGTGCTTTTGGCAGAATGGTCATTTTTATTATATTAATTCTGCCTAACCTGGAGTATGGAATGTCTTTCTATCTTCTCAGGTCATCTTGGATTTCATTCTTCAATGTCCAACAATTTTCATTGTAGAGGTCTTTGACTTCCCTTTTTAGATTAATTCTCAAGTATTTTATTCCTTTTGAGGATGTTGTGAATGGGACTGATTTCTGATTTCTTCTTCTGCCCTATTATTATTAGTGTATAGGAAAGCTATTGATTTGTGGGTATTGATCTTGTATCCTGCTACTTTGCTAAATCTGTTTATAAGTTCAAGCAATTTTCTGGTGGAATTTTTTTGGATCGTCCAGATAAAGGATCATATCATCAGCAAAAAGGAAGAGTTTGACTTCTTCTCTTCCTGTTATTATCCCTTTGATTTCTTCTCTTGCCGGATTGCTCCGGTTAGGGTCTCAAGAAATATATTGAATAAAACTGGTGAGAGAGGACAGCCTTGTCTTGTTTCCAAGTTTAGTAGAAATGCTTTCAGCTTTTCTCCGTTTAGTATTATACTAGCTGAGGGTTTGGCATATAGGGCCTTTACATAGTTTAGATAAGTTCCTTTGATTCCTATCTTCTCTAGAATTTTGAGCATAAGGGTCTTGAATTTTATCAAAGGCCTTTTCTGCATCAATTGAAATTATCATGTGGTTTAAGTGATGAATTACATTAATTGTTTTGCATATGTTGAACCCGTACTGCATACTTGGTATGAAGCCCACTTGAACATGATGAATTATCTTCTTGATATGTTTTTGAATACAGTTTGCTAGAATTTCATTAAGAATTTTTTTGCATTCAGGTTCATCAGGGATATTGTTCTGTAGTTTTCTTTTCTTTTCTTTTTCTTTCTTTTTTTTAATGTGTCCTTGTTGGGTTTTGGTATTAGATATTAGAGTTATGGTTGATTTATAAAAAGTGTTTGGGAGACTTCCCTCCTTTTCAATTTCTTGGAATAGCTTAATAATGAGAGGTGTTAGCTCCTCCTCAAAAGTGTGGTAAAACTCAGCGGGGAAGCCATCAGGCCCTGGGCTTTTCTTCTTTGTTGGGCTTTTAATTGCTGGATGGATTTCAGTGCCTGTTATTGGGCTGTTTAGGAATTCAATATTAACCTGTGTCAATTTAGGGATATTGTATGTATCTAGAAATTTGTCCATGTCTTCCATATTATCTAATTTAGAAGAGTATAGTTTTTCAAAATACGATCTTTTAATTTTTGGATTTCTATGGGGTCAGTGGTGATCACTCCCTTTCATTGATGATTTTATTGATTTGCTTCATTTTTTTCCCTTCTTTTAGTGAGGTTGGCTAGGGGTCTATTTTATTTATTTTTTTGAAGTACCAGCTCTTTGCTTCATCAATTCTTTTTATTATTTTTTATTCTCAATTTCATTGATTTCAGCTCTGCTCTTGATTATTTCCTGTCTTCTGCTGGCTTTGGGGTTAGATTATTCTTCCTTTTGAACAGTTTGAGATGGAGCATAAGCTTGGGATCTCTCTTCATTTTTTTTAAAGAGAGAAGACAGTGAGAGAAAAGAAAGAGAAAGAGTGAATCAATTTTATTTGGTTTTTCATGTGACTTTCGTTGCTCCAGCACTTCATTGTGTACATGGTGTTGGGCTTTGAACTCACTTCCTCCCACATGCCAGTCAAGCAGTATAACCACTGAGCAACTGCCTCAGCCCCATCTCTCTTCACTTTTAATTTAGCCACCCAGTTCTATAAATTTTCCCCTTTGGAATGCTTTCATGCTGTTCCAGAGGTTTTGATATCTTGTGTCTTCATTCTCATTCTCTTCCAAGAATTTTTTGATTTCTGCCCTCATGTCTTCTTGGATCCATTCTTCATTTAATAGGGCATTATTCAATCTCCATGAATATGTGTGTTTTCTGTTATGATTTTTGCTGTTGATTGTTAGGGTCATGGCGTTATGGTCTGATAGGATACACAGAATAATATCTACTTTTATATTCTTGGGGAGGTTTCCTTTGTGAACCAGAATATGGTCTATTTTGGAGAAGGGTCCATGTGCTGCTGAGAAGAAGGTGTATTCCACTGAATTGGGGTTGAATATTCTATATATGTCTGTTAAGTCCATTTGATTTATTGAGTTGTTTAGTCTGGAGATTTCTTTATTGATTTTTTGTTTTGATGATCTCTCTACTGGTGACAGAGGAGTGTTGAAGTCTTCCAGTATTATTGTGTTGAGGTCCATATCATGAAGTAATTTATTCACATAGTTGAGAGCACTGTTATTTGGAGAGTATATATTTACTATGGTTATTTATTCCTTTTGTAGGGTTCCCTTTACTACTAAGTAGTGGTCTTCTTTATCTCTTCTGATTAGTTTATGTTTGAAATCTACTTTGTCAGACATAAGTACTGTGACATCAGCTTTTTTTCTTGGGCCATACACATGGTAATTTTTTTTCTATCCTTTATCTTTAATCTGTGGGTGTCATTGACTCTGAGGTGGGTTTCTTGTGAGCAGCATATTGTTGAATTTTGTTTTTTGATCCAGTCTGCTAATCTGTGTCTTTTGAGTGGTTAATTTAGACCATTCACATTCAGTGTTATAATAAAAGTGTGTACGTGGTTCATAGATATTGTGTATTATTAGTAAGTTCTGTGTTGTCTTAGTTGGGTATTGATGAATGTACCTTTATTGAATTTCCTGTTTGTGGGTTTTGGGTATTGATTATTTGTTCTTCTATCTGGAGCATATCTTTGAGAGTTCTTTGTAAGGCTGGTTTTCACTTCACAAATGTTGCCACTTTGATCTTATCAGAAAAGTTCTTATTTCTCCATCAAATTTTAAGCTGAGTTTTGCCAGGTATAGTAATCTTGGCTGTATATTATGGTCATTCAGACATTGAAAGATTTCTTTCCATGACGTTCTTGCCTCCAGAGTCTGTTGAAAAGTGACAGGCAATTCTTTTAGTTTACCTCTGAATGTGATTTGGTGATTTTCCCTTGATGCTTTTAATATTCTTGCCTTGATATCCCTGTTGTACATTTTGAATATGATGTGTCTTGGTGAGTTTCTCATTTGATTAGGCCTATTGGGTGTCCTGTAAGCTTCTTGGATGAGCATATCTAATTCTATTTTTATATGAGAAAAGTTTTCTTTAACAATTTCCTTGAGAATGTTCCTCATATCATTCCTTTGTGAATCCGTTTCTTCTTGTATCACAATTAGTCTTAGACTTTTTCTTCTCATTTCATCCCAGACATTTTAAAAATTCTGATAATTTTCTTTTAGCTGTTTTTCTTTTTTGTCATCAGTGCATTCAAGCTTGCTCAGCCTGCCCTCATTGAGAGAAGTTCTTTCTTCAATAGTACAGGTTCTATTTTCTACAGAAGTTAGTCTATTACTAAATTCTTCCATGGTCCCTCTCATATCATTGATTGCAGATTTTAGCTCTATTCCTTTCTTTTGAGTATGTGTATTTCTTTGATGATAGAGTTTCTCAACTCTTGAGTTTTCTCACTTATTCTCTTCATGAATTCTTCTTTTAGTTCATTGTTCCTTTTTGTTATAAGATTATTTGTTATAAGATAATTTGTTCTAGATTTTCCTGCCGGTCCCTGACTGTGGACTCATTGCTAGGGGAGTTGTGGGTTTGAGATGAAACTCTTCTAGTTTGATTCTTCATCTTTGAAGAGCTTATTTGGATTTTTGAATTGGATATCTCTGCATGGAAGCAAGACAAGTCTCTGAGTTCTTCTTCCTTATATGTCAAGGGTTGGGTCAGATACCACCTCTCTGATGACCACTTCCTTCCAGAAAGTTATTTCTTTTTGGAGCCTTGTTTTGTTGCACCTTTTGGGTTAAGGTTCCAAGACTTGGACTGGTCACCTGGTGGGGTTGCTGGACACTCTGCTGTGTTGTTAAAGCTAAGCAGTAGAGGTTTATCACTGGGTGCTAGGGTCCCAGAGGTGTGGGCTGAGCTAGAATGGATCAACCTATGTGCTGCACTGGGATCTGAGATTCTTGGTAGTGGGTTGGGTCCAGTATATCTGGACCCAGCACATGTGCATGACAGCTGGGTGCTATCTGGGTGTGGGGTCCTTGGAGGTGTCCAACCCCTTTGCTGTGGTAGAACCAGAGTCCTGGGCATGTGCAGGTGTGCGATAGGGTCTGCTCAGGCTACTTCTTGCTCCTTAAATTGAAATGAATTCATGGCCTGAGACCTTTATCTGGTTGTTTTTCTTTGGGTCTTTGATGTTGGATTGGGAGTTTTGTCCCATCCCTTACTTGGGTTGGGGTATTGCCAGGAAAGTTGAGATCTGAAGTGAAACATCTAACCTGTTAGCTGTTAGTGTCATTTAAGATTTCCAACTCTTCATGAGCTAATAGGAGATCATCAGTATGAATGACCAATGTGCACAATAAACAGTATTAAATTGATTATTTAGTACTGATGATATTACACTGTTAAATTCCACCTATGGAAAGAATGGTGTTGTTAGTCAATACTTTCAGCGACACTAGTATTTAACTATCACCTATGTCAGGCTTCAAAGCATACAATAGTTATTGTGTTTGTGTATGTGTGTGTATACGTATGTGTGTGTGTATATATGTATATACACACACACACACATATATATCTCACAGCATTTGGATCCATTCATCCGGCAAAGGGCATCTTGGTTGATTTCGTAGCTTAGTTATCATGAATTGAGCTGCTATGAACATTGATTTTGCTGTCACTGTAATATGCTGATTCTCATTCTTCTGGGAAATACCCAGGAGTGGGATAGCTGGGTCATACAGTGGTTCCATTCCTAATCTTTTGAGGTGTCTCCATACTGCTTTCCAGAGCAGCTGTACCAGTCTGCAGTCACCAACAGTGTACTAGTGTTCCTGTCTCCCCACATCCCCTCCATCATTTGTTGTTGTTTGAATATTTCATCTTTGCCATTTGACTGGAGTGAAGTGAAATCTTAATGTTTCTTTGATTTGCATTTCTCTGATTGCTATTGATGTTGAACCATTTCTCATAGATTTATTGGCTTTCTGAATTTCCTCTGTTGAGAAGTTTCTGTTTAGCTGTTTATTGATAGCCTATTTATTGATTGGTGTTTGTGTTTTTGGTATTAAGTTTTTATATATTCTTTTATCCCCCTATTGGAAGAGTATCAGGCCAAGATTTTCTCCCATCCTGTAGGTACTCTCTTTACACTTTTGACTAATTCCTTAGCTGTGCAGAAGCTTTTCAGTTTAATGGCGCCCTTGCCCATTGATAGTTGGCTTTAATTCTTGCACTACTGGAGTCTTATTTAGGAAGTAGGTGCCTATACGAATACGGTAGAATGTTGATCCTATTTTTTCTTCTAATAGTTGTATGGTTGCTGATTTAATTCCTAGTTCTTTGATCCATTTTGATTTGATTTATGTGCAGGGTGAAAGATAAGGATCTAATCTTAGTTTCCACATATAGCTGTCTAGTTTGTCCAGCACCATTTGTTGAACAGGCTCTCTTTCCTCCAAGCTATGTTTTTGTGCCCTTTGTTGAATATCAGATGGTTAAAGATTTGTGGGTTTGTCTCAGTATTTTCTATTCTATTCCATTGGTCCTCATGCCTATTTTAGTACCAATACTATGCTGTTTTTGTTACTGCAGCTCTACAGTATAATTTCAGGTCAGGTATTGTGATACCTCCTGCTTCATTGTTTTGCTTAGTAATGCTTTTGCTATTCTGGGTTTCTTATTGTTCCAAATGAATTAAAGACTTTATTTTTCTATATCTGTGAAAAATGACATTGGAATCTCAATGGGGATTATCTTGAATCTGTACAGTGCTTTTTGCAGAATGAGCATTTTAATTGTATTGATTCTGCCTAACCAAGAACATGGAGTGTCTTTCCATCTTCTCGGGTCTTCTTTAATTTATTTCTGCAGTGTTCCATAGTTTTCATTGTAGACGTCTTTTACTTCCTTTGTTAGATTAATTCTAAAATATTTTATTCTTTTTGAGAATGGGAAAGATTTTCTGATTTCTTCTTTAGCTGGATTATTGCCAGAGGATAGGAAAGCTATTGATTTATAAGATTTAAACTTGTATTCTGCCACTTTGTTAAATCCATTTATAAGCTATAAAAGTCTTCTGATGGAGTTTTTTTGGTCTTTCAAGTACAGATTTATAGAGATAGTTTGACTTCCTCTTTTCCTATTCGTATCCCTTTGATTTTCTTTTCTTGCCTGATTGCTCTGGCAAGGGTTTCAAGGACTGTATTGAATAAAACTGGTGAGAGTGGACAGCCTTGTCTTGTTCCTGAGTCTAGTGGCAATGCTTTCAGTTTTTCTCCATTTACCAAAATGTTGGCTACAGGTATGTCATAAATGGCCCTTACTATGTTAAGATAAGTTCCTTTGATCCTTAAGTTCTTCAGAGTTTTGATCATAAATGGGTTTGGATTTTATCAAAGGCCTCTTCTGCATCAATTGAGATGATCATATGCTTTTTGTCTTTAATTCTGTTTAGGTGATGAATCATGTTTATTGATTTGCGTATGTTGAACCAGCCTTGCATCCCTGGAATGAAGCCCACTTAGTCATAGTGTATTGTTTATTTGATGTGGTTTTGAATGTTAAAGTGCAGATGCAGTACTAAAGTTCAGCCACTAGAGGGAGATCAGAGAAGGACTCTAACAAAGAGCTCCCCAGAAGTCAGGATTCAGAGGTTTGACTGCCTCGAAATTCCACTCCCCGTCCTTGTTTTACCTTTTTAAGAATTAGCTTGCCACACTATCCATTTACAAATCTGAACTGAATCCAACACGAATCCTTTCTATGCTTCTGATACAGGCCGTGATGGCTCCTGGCTTCTGTACAAAATTATACAATCATGGAAAGGCATTCTTTGGAGTCACACCAGTGGCCACCAGTGTGTGTCTTAAATGAGAGGATTCACTTCCTGTTCATTTGTGTAATTCAGGAAATACACAGGTGTAGTAGGAATTACTGAGGTGTAAGCAGCATGAGATCACTCTGGTGGTCTAAGATAGACAGCCATGACTGAAGCAGGCATCCAGGCCTGGCCCTTGGTTCCATTTGGAAAAGAAAACCTCTGTAGACGCTGATTCTTCCTCCTACTCATGGTGTAAATGGCATGTGTGTTCCATGGGAATCTGCTGAAGTCTGCAGGCAGTGACACACAGGAAGGACTTGGGGAACAAACTGGCCGTGCACAGAGAGAGCTCAGTGTGCTGGACCTGGGTGGTGTCAGATGGAGGCTCCAAGATCAGGCACGTGGCTGACATCAGGTGCCTACTCCAGCCACCCCATCCTGGTGCTTCCCTTTAATGATTGTGTGCTGCTGGACATTAGTACTTGGGCTGTGCCTCTAGCTACGTGGGACCTCCAGTGTCTGTGGGGAGGTTCCTTTCCTGTTACTTTTTTGCAACCTCCAGCATGTTGGTTCCTCTGGTGACACAGAAAGACAGAGCCCCCAGTGTGATTTATGAGTTAGCACAGAGAGCACTGGTACTCTAAGGAATATTCCAGATTTGTAGGGAAGATGCTGACAGCGGTGCCTTAGGTGGAAACCGTACAAGCCTTTTAAATTCAGCTGCCTTCACATTGTGGTTCAGAGTAAATCCTGCTTTTGTTTTCCCTTTACTCCTGGCATCAGTGTGGCTGGACCTGGCAGAAGCTCTGATAAGCAAATGGCCAAGAGCTGACTTGACGGGGAAGAGGTGACTTTGAGGCGGAAGGGTGGAAGGCTGGGCGAATTGGGGGCACAGAACGGGGCAATGTTAAAAGTCATAGAAAAGAGCTTTTGCCCTTACTTTGTCTGTATTAGAGTGTCCATTTTCCTCTAGATAAATAAAAGTCAGCTGGAAGTTCATTTTCAGACACTTTAATTAAAAATTAAGGTGATTCATTTTAATAAAGAAAGGATGGGAAAGTCCTCAGTGGGCAGAAAAGCCATAGTGTTTTCAGTGATGAATTCTTATAGGAACTTTAAAAATTAAATATATCCATTAGGGATTACATATATCATTTGGAAACAATGTCATGTCATCCGTCTGAATCTGAAAGAAGTGTCACTTTGAGATTTGAGTGTCAATGTGTCTTGGTGGCCCACTGGGGAGGGTCAGCCCATACAGAATGCAGAGACCAATAATAGTAACCCCAGAGTCTCCTGGCATTTTTTTTTGTTTGTTTGTTTTGTTTTGTATTTTTTAGAGAGAGAGAAAGTGAGAGAACTAATTTATATTTTTTCATCTGGTGGTTGTTTTCCATTCACTTAGTTGTGTATGTGGTGCTGGGATCGAACCTGGGTCATTGCACCTGCCAAGCAAGTGTTCTACTGCTGAGCCCCAGAGCCTCTCATTTTAAAGACCTGGCTGGTGTGTCTTGTCTGTTGCTTCAGCTGCATTGTATCACATAAAGAGAAAAAAAATCCTGGAAAAAGCCCCTCTTCAATGAATCAGATTAATCATCTTAAAAAGTCCTATACTGGAAGTCACAGTGAAACAAATGAGAAAGTAATTAATTTGGAAGTACTAGGAAAATGACATGCAGCCAGGATTGGATTTCGTTCAATTTAAAATCAGAACAACTTTTATGTTTTACCATCTGCCTCACCAAGAGCCTTGTAAAATTTGAATACTAAAGTCTTTGGAGAGTCACATATGAGGAGAGCTTTTTAGGACATTTAAATAGCCTACAACGGAGGAAATGCCATCGGTGTTTGTCCATGAATACAGTCAGTGATCAGGGGCTGCTGGGAGATTTCTCACATCTGTCACGTGTGGCTCCAATGTGTTGCCTGGGCCTCTGCCCTCTACGAAGCCTCGTGGTAGCCCAGCAAGTCATCTTGTGTCCCAGGGGGTGGAGAAGAAGTGGGAAGCTCAGAGAAGACCGGCAGGTGGGCCAAAGGCATCCAGCCTGTGAATCGAGAAGGACAGGGTCAGACTGTGGCTCTAAGATATTGAGTTGAGACACGATGCGTGTTTTAAAAAGTAGGCAAGATGCGGAAAACAAAGAAATCCCTGCCCAGTCTGCATGCTACCATTTTAGGTTAAGGTGAGCTCCCCGGACGGCAGGTGGCAGGTGCTCCTAAAATAGATCCTGTTGGTTTTCTTTTCTTTGATTCTTATGGAGGAGACGTGAGGGAGGCGGCGCCTTGGGGCCTTCCCCTCTGAGCTCTGGGGGCCGTTACTCAGGGCTGCTATGTGATGGTGATGGAGTGGCTCTGCGCGGGCACAGCAATTTGTCCTTCCTCACAGGCCCCTGCCTTGCACTGTGGTGCTGAATGAATGGGTGCCTGGGGAGAAAAGGAACTCTCCAGAAGAAAAAGGGGAAAGAGGACCACACGCTGAAACCAGAACCAAAGTAGCGACCTGCTCGAACCCAGGTCTTGCTGAAGCTCGTCACAGTGAGAAAAGATCGGGTTCTACAGGAGCAGCGTGTTCAGGTGGTGGACGGCGGCAGGAGAGCTGTGGCTACTCTACTCAGTCTTGGCAGAAATGGCTTAATTTTAAAGATGCCAAACCACCAGCTCCTTGTCAATTGGACATTCAGCTTGTGCTGAGTACTGCACCTAGGTTAAAATGTCACAGACATGCTCTTTGCCCAAATGCAATTCACAGGAGACACCAAGCAAACGGATGTGTGGGTTCAAGGTGAAGGGTGAACTTCGTACAGGGAGCTCAGAGGAGGGAGAGCTGCTGCTGAGGCCTGAGGGAGAGCTTTGTGTGGGAAGAGGAGGGCTGGGGGCTGATCTTTCTCCAGTTATGTTCTCCCTCTCTCCTTTCAGACTGTGAGCAATGGAACAGGCAGGGAGTGATTCTTGTTCTAAGTGAGAAAAGAAACAAGAAAGACTAATTTTTATCTAAGCTAAACCAGGATTCAACTTGCAGAGAAGTAGCCATGATGAGGAGAGGGAATTGTTCCAGGATTCTGAAGCAAGAAAGAGTCTCTGTATTTGAAGGTGATGCAGAATTTATGTAGAGCTAGAGATATCAAGCCAGCCTCACTGCAGGTGAAATGATGGCTATGGCTTGCACAGATGGGACTGATTATGGACACACAAAGGTCAAGAAAGCAAATGGGACACACTGTCTTAGGATGGTTAGCATCAAACTAAAGTTGATTAGAATATTGTTTTTAGCTTTTTCTCAATATAGTAGGGCACATTTGTATGTCTGGAAATCTGCATAATCTTTCTGGGTGTGACATTCTGCCTGTAAAAACATTGGAAATATGTAAATGAGGGGTTGCATCTAAATGTGGCCTCATTTCTGGGTATGTTTGAGATGCTCTAAAATTCATTTTACTTGCTCTTTCTCTCGGATTTTTGACATCTGACTAGTTAGCATGCCCTGCCAGCTATGTGCCTGTTAGTTAGCTTTTGATGTGTGACAGGCTCTGTCTCAACCCCGTCCCACATAGGAGGACCGGGACACTTATGAATCTGTTGTCTGCTGCTAGCACCACCCCAGTTCTCAAACTAGACAAAAGCATTCCATGGACACTAGAGACGGGAGTCTCTTAGGAATGTAAAAGGAAAATGATGAACCAAAACACGAGCAAACCAAATCTGAAGGACAGAAAAGGTGTATTCATCACAACCAGGTTGGAGCCACTCAGTAGTTCAAGGTTGGTTCAATAAATGAAACCAATCAGCATTAGGCAAAACTGGCACATTTTTAAAATTTAAAAAATGCTCAATGAAATAGCAATATAAAGACATTTCCTCCACCCAATAAATCTTTATCTGCGAGTCCAGGAATAAGTCCAGAATGTCCACTTTCGCCTCTGCAGGGCAGTGCTTGAGTAGAGGATCTATCCAGGGCACTTAGGTAAGAAAACAAAGCAAAATGGATTCAGAGTGGAAAATAAGAACCAAAACTACATATTATCAGACAACGTGAATGTGTATATACAGAACCTAAGGAATCTACACCAAAACGTAGAACTATTAGTGTGCAAGTTCACCTTAGTGTACAAGTTTTCAGGACTCATGATCAGCGAATGAACAAGCAAGCAGATACTCCGTAGAAAATCATTACTGAATGATTCGTGCTAAAATGAATGAAAGTAAACAATTCCAGTCACAAGTAGCATCAAGCATATGAAACTACTTAGGGACAAATTTAACTGGAGAAGTGCAAGGTCTGTGTATTTAAAACTACAGAGTGTCACTGAGGAAATTAAATTCCAGGTGGGAAGGCATTCTATGTTCATGGATTGAAAGACTTTGTATTGTGTGAATGGCAATGATCCTCACATTGGTCTGCAGATGAGATACAATCCCTATTAAAACTGCAGCTGGTCTTTTTGAAGAAACTAATGATCTTAATTTTAAATTAATATATGAATATAAGTTACACAGACTGAGAAAAATGTTCTTGGATTCAATTATAGGACTGGTTCACCCTAATTTCAAAATGAGTGCAGAGGGCCAGTGGTGAAATCAGTGTGCTGGCAGTGTGAGGCTTCACACCACATGAGGACAAGCAACACAGGCCACTTGGGGCCTGAGCCCCTTTCCTTGACGTGTCCACAACGGGCAAATCTAATGAGACAGAAAGCAGACACTCTAAAAGGGGTATTCAGATTGTTCTGGGTTTTGATCCCAGAATGCATCCTCTACAACTCTCTGCCTCCATGCTGGGCAATCAGTCATCATAAAAGCAAAGTGTGCGTCTTTCCCCCTCCACTCTGCAATCTGGACTGCTCTGTGTACCCTCCTTGCTCAAATGTGGTCCCCTTGTGTCCCTGTGTAGGATGATCGCTCCTTCTTCAGTACTCCTGAGGGCCGCATGCACATCTTGATTGGGCATAGACACTGGTGTCCTGTGTTCAGCTGGTGAAGTTCAGGGCTCCCCTCTTCCCCCAAGATGTAAGTTCCTGGGAGACGGACATGCACTTCTCATCTTATTCAAATCAGCCGTTAGAAGCAGGGCTGGTATCCAATAGTCCCTAATAAATAGTCAGTAGCTATGCATTAAGTTGAACATTGGAAGACTAACATTTTCAAATGGAAGTTCTTTATGTAATAGCCGTTGAAAAGAAAGCCTGTTCATTTTCCATGATGTTCTGTGTGCAGGTTCTGAATTCGTTACTCACTGCCTGAAGTCAACTAAATGCCAGAGTATTCTAGGAATATTGTTTTGAGAAACTTATCAAAATCCAGCAGTAACTCAAGGCAAGGAAACAATGAAAGAGATAGGGATATTAAGACTTACTTGCTTCTCTGCTTGTGTCTTCATTGGATAAGAAACGATAGGACAGGGATGGAAGAAAGAGAGAGCCCTGTGCTGAGAATTATTGACAAAGCCACACACACTTGCGTCTTGATTCTGTAGTGCACCTAAGGCATTTTATTAATGCACTGGTTAAACAGCCATGAGCAAAGATGGGTATGGCTAAGTTTGTGTTCACAGCATGAGGAGAAAGAAACTGAGAAACTAAGCTGATCATAGAGCAAGGGGCTGTGTGGTCTCTGTGAGTGGACCGAGCTCTCTGAGAACAGGGCTTGGCTCTCTGGCCTTCAGTCTCTTGGCCATAGTTCTTCTCCTGTTAGTATTCAGGTGTGGTCTCCACTCTTGGGACTCTACTGCAGGGCATTTGGTTGTGTGAGAATGACACCCTCTCCTACCAGTACCTGTGGCACTGACACCTCCCCACACTTGTGGCTCTCCTATCTAATTCATGGTGCCAGTGGCACTTCACATGTCCCTCGGTAAGCAGCTTCCTCCTGCAGAGCTTGGCTGACACCTCAGGAGACCCCCTCTTTCTTTGGTGCTGTGTCTGCCTCCTGTGTGTCAGAAGCTGGGCTCTCCAGCTTCCTGTGTATCAGAACCACCTGCAAGGCCTGTGACACGGCTGGTTCAGGGACCACAGAGGGAACCCCAGGACTCTTTGCTGCTTGCATGCCTTCACTGCCTCCGTTGTCCTGCAGATTTCAGTGGAGGTCACTGTTTCAGCAAGGGCTTCCCTGGAAGGTCGGACAGCGGCATTGACATGTGAACTTGTGACCTTCCGCTCCTCCACACTTCTGTACTTAGCAGCCCCTTGTAAATGCCCAGCTGCCCTCTTAGGCCATTCACAGGCAGGACTCTTGCCTGTGCCATGGTCATGACAGAGGGCCCCGCACACTGCCTCATAGACCAGAAAATTTAAAAAATAGTCATTAAAGGAAAAGAGTGAATGGAACCCAGAATCCACATCCAGTCCATCCTGTGGTCTCTCCAGCACCAAAACCCTGCCCAGTGCAAGCACTGTACGTGCTCGTCAAATTCACCAGTGATGGCTTTGCAGGGACCCAAGGATGAGGTTTTCTGAGCACCTGCTGTGTGTATTTGGTGACCTGTGTTGGCATCCCCTAGGATGACCCTTCCCAAAGCACCTACTGTGTGTATTTGGTGACCTGTGGTGGCATTGCCTAGACTGATCCTACCCACAGAATAACTGTCATCTCCCCTGCACCCTCTCCTTCATCCTCCACTCTGTCTGCACCCATGGCCTTGCCAAATCCCCATGCGCTTTGAGACCTGGTGGCCAGCCTTCTCCCTTCCTGTGCATATTTACCTTCCTGCTCCCATCCATCTCCAAGCCTCTGCTTGCTGAGAACCCCTCCTGCTCCCGGCTCACCACCATGAGGGCTGCGAGCCCACGCCACCTCCAGATTGCAATCAGGGTTTTCATGCTATCCATCTCATCTCCCTCAAATATGATCCTCAGTGAGTCTCATGATTTAACGACTCGTTAAAATCTGCTACCAGCCCCACCATCACTACTGGAAAGGTCCTAATATTTAGGGTCAGGAATCCCTGTGAAGGCTGTGGACCCTTTCCCATGCTCTGTGGGGATCTATAGGTACAGCTGGCCCAGACAGTGGCTCTTCATACCACAGTGGTTCCACCGCTGTCCGACTCTAGCTGCTCAGCCCTAGCTGATCCGTCCGTCATGCAAACATTCCAGAGCCCTGCTGGCCTGCAGCAGCCCAGGGCACAGGCCTTGCATGGAGGTGTCCCCTGCTAGGCCCAGGGTTCTCTCCCTCTCTGCTTGCACCTTTCCCCAAGCCACAAGCACTTCTGCTGGGCCTCTGATGTGCTGCTCAAAGCTCCCCTTTGCATTGGCCATGTCCTTCACCATGCTAGGGAGTCACTAAGGGCACCATGCGCAGGCCTGAGCAGGGTGGCCTATCAGTTGTGGTGGCTTCATGAAAGAGTAATGTGGAATGACTGACGCCTCTGAGTTCCTTAAGGTTTACACAGCTGAGATTCCTTTTTAATCTGTTTTGACTCTGTTGCTGCTGTGTTAGCACCTTCCACAGCAGCTAAAAATAGATTGCATTTGCATGCCCTGAAGTGCACAGACCTTGGAGCGCACCTCAATACATCTTCACATATCTATATATTTATACTTGTTGATGATGACAGAGGCCAAAATGTGAACCATTTCCGTTGCTCCTGAAACCTCCTTCTTGACTTTCCTGTCAACTGGTTCACTTTTCTAACTTTTACCATCATAAATCTCCTTTGTTTATTCTTGAACTTCATGCAAATGAACCAAGACATAACTTTGACACTCTTAAAATATCCCCCATCAGGATTATGTGAGATTTTATTTTGGTGATATTTCTTTACACCCATTGTGCTACATCCCTACTGAAGCCACTTAATTAGCATCTACATATCGGGATCTAGAGGTGTGTGCATATCAGTGTCTTCCATGGTGGTCTGGAAATAATTCTTATAATACCAAAAGCTTAGACATCATTGTTGGTGGTCACAATATATTAACATTGCTGAAAATGGCTGTTAAATTGCTATTACTTAGCTACTTCATCAGAATCTAAACTTCCATCCCTCTCGACACTCCTAAATCTCATGTATAAAAATGAACCCCTCTTTCCTCAATAAAGCTTCCTTCTCATCTGTAAGTCCTCTCCAATGCTTCCTTTCTCCCCACATCCACTGGCTTTGTGAGTGGCAGTGGTGGCCTTGATGGCTACACTGGGATGCAGAAGCAAGCACCATGGTATCAGCATCATATCAGCATCTTGAGAGGAGGCCCACATAGGGCACGAGTAGCCCCCACAGATCAGCATGCATCACTGCAATAAATCCGAGCAGCTGACTCAAGCCAAGCAGAAAGGGGTGGGGAGGAGGTGGGCCACGCTTGACCCCTGAGTGCTTGCTTCCTGCCCCATCTCCCTGACCCTCTCTTCTTCACCTCTTCCTCTCTGCAGACCTCTTCTGTGTGTATCTTCCTTTTCTCACCCATCCCCCTTCATACGTGCATAACGTGTGGTTGATGCTCATCATGCATAGGAGAAAGGCGTGAAGAGGCAGAAAGGAACATACCAGACTGAGGTTCAGGACGTGCTCAGAATCTGAGACTAAATTTTAAAATGTGGTTGGGCCACCGAGGGGAGCTGGGACTGCCCCCTGGCCACCTTGGCCTCAGTGACCCGAGTGTCGTGGGTTGTCCAGTCTCATCCAGTCTGCTGAATGACCCTGGGTGTCTTGTTCAGTGGCTGTGCCTCAGTGCCCTCAGCTGTTGAAAGCGCAGTGGCAGCTGCTTCGTCCTTCCCGTGGGAGGACCAGCGGTGCTCATGGTGTGATCTGGGGATTGCCTGGCATGACGTAGCGCTTTCTGTGTGCTGCGGAAGGGGAAGCCTCAAGGAAAATTTGAAGTCGCTTCCCGGAACTGTTCCCTTGGAAGCTTGTGTGGAAGTTCCTCATTTTAAAATAACCAAGCTGAATATCTATTCTGAAAGCACTAAAGGGAATCTCAGCATATTCATCTACTTGTTGAATACCTGAGTCTTAGGGCTGTGCTGAGCTTTGAGACTGAAGCCGCACTGAGGAAGGGAGGAGGCAGAGATGACCAGGGCTTGAGCATCTGCCTGGGCTTCTTGCCTCTCATCTCCTGCAGCCAGCCTGTGGGTGGAGCCACCAAAGGGATCCGGTGCTTCTATGATTGGTAGCTTTCAGTTGACTAACAGACCACCACATTGCAAACCAGGTCTGGATTCTGAGGAGAGGCTGGAAGGAGAGGCTGAAGGAAGGAGGCAGAAATCTGGGAAGAGAGAGTTGGTGAGGTGGGAATAGCTGCTTTGCTCCTGCCTTCTCAGGCCCTGTGTCCTCCCTGACGACCAGGGATCTACCCACGCACCCCTCCCTTCTTTCTCCTGCTCTTGCTTCCTGCAGTGAGAGTGACTTCGAGCAGCTGCAGATCCAATCGTCCCACTTCCTTCATTAAGATCTTCCTGTCCCCTTATGGCATTGGAGAAGAGATGGAGCCGGCCCACCTGACCCCCAGCCTAGCTTCCGGCTGCCCTGGGACTCCCTCTCACCTGGCAAACTTGGCTCTGAGCACTCCAGGAGCGCTCCCCAGCCCTCTCCAACCTCCACTCCTGGTTTCCTCCCATCTCAGGTGCACCTGGGGACTACTTCTTCAGAAACACACCCTAGGCCTGCAAGCTCTGCATTTGCCCACCCCCCAGCCATGTGTTTCCTGGCTTACTCTTTGAGTAATTCTTACCTCCTGGCGCCCAGTCTTCATAAGCTCCGTAGAGTCGGGCCTAGGTCTGATTCATTACTATTATCTTTATGTTACCCAGATTCCAGCCCTGATAGAATGCTATAGTGTTTAATTACTTGTTTAGGTCCTGTCTGATGATAAACAAGGAATAAATATTTATATTGAATGGGTTTTACTAGCCATTAATACCTGCAAAGCTGTACCAAGGGGTGGTGTTGTGCTCAATAAAATAATATAAAGAAAACATTGGATTAATAAAACATCTGGGGTGCACAAATGTTTAGAAAATAGTGGTTGGAAATGCACTGGTGCCTGACCATGTGTAGAACCCTGCGTAGAACCTTGCGTAGTAAGCATTGTGGTTTCTCTTCTTCCTCTGCGAATTTGAAATTCCATCTGGCCTTTAGGGAGTGGTGGTTGTGGGATTTATGTCCCATGAAGTGACTGGCATGAGGGAAAGAAGGGCCACCCCAGAGGAGCCTTGTAATGAGGAGGGGGCACCAGCCACCAGGGGTCACCAGCTTCACCCAGTGCAGGTAGAAGTAGCCTTGTAGCTCCATTCTGTGACATCCCTATAGACAGCCATTTGAGAATTAAGGAGAGAGAGATGTGTGGAGGGGAAGGAGAGGGAGGGAAAGGCAGAAGGGATAGGGAAGAGATTCTCAGATTAAACATGACCTCCAGGATCATTGGTCAGAGGGGAGAGCATTTCCCCTGATGCTTGCTGGGTCTGTGGACCTCATGGAAACAGAAGTAAAGGCTCAGCCTCAGGCAGTTGCTTGCCCAGCCAGGAAGAGGCTGCTGGAGGCTCACTCATGGAGTAGGGTGCAAGGGGTGATTCAGCACTACATGGAAATCATGAGCAAGCGCCAAGACCAGGCCAAGGCTGATTTTAGCCAAAGGAAGTGAGAGGAGGCTGGAGGTCAAATGGGCTTGAAGTGAATTTTGGAAATTGAGTAAGTAGCCCTGGGTATATATGGATTAACGTTGGGTGATCAGGTAATAAAGAGCAGGATTCAGCTGACGAGGCGTGTGGGGTTGATTTAGACTGAGGCACTTGAATCTGGAAGCATGGCGCAGTCTTGTGTAGTGGACGTGAAATTCCTTTCATACTTTACAGGAGAGGTGAAAGTATTCTTAGGTGACCTTCAGGTGTGGCTGCTAGATGGCCACTTTGAGGGTCAGCCTGACTGCCTGGGCCATGGCTGAGCCCATGCAGGGTTGTCCTCGTCCTCAGCCGTAGAAAGCTGTCAACTCCCTCACAGAGGTTAGGCACAAGGCAGGGATACCTGCCTGTCCAGGTACTTCCATGTGTCACCATTACAACCTGCTCCCAAAACTGCATCCCCTCCTGAACTAACCCTGTCCGGTTCAGAAAGGCAGACTCACCCCGGGGTTGGACTTCAGTGAGGGCCCCACTCCTGGGAGTGGAGACTTCCCGGGTTCGCAGCACTGGCTGGAGAGTTTTCCGAGTGGCTTTTGGCATTCAAGTGAAAGAAGTTACAAATGCTTCACAAATGTTTTTTCCCAGACAGTCAGTTTAACATTCAAAACAGTTCATTTCCGTTGGGGAAAAATATCCCCAAAGAACAGTGGGTGGGCAGATGCCCAGAAGGAGCAGTTAGAGCATCTACCATAGCCTGTGCAGGTGGCGGTGCCTCCATGTACCCAGGCCAATGCACTTACGTGCTTATCTTACTGTGTTGTTCTATATTATATGACACAGAGTGATTTTCAGACTTTTGGGGAACAGTTTTAAATTCTGTTCTATAAAATTGTTATTGCTGTTCTATGAGACTATCAGAATAATCGGTAATGAATATTTTCTGGCTTTCATTGTGCATTCATTTTCAGGCAAGAGATTGGGGCTAGGGCTATGCAGACAGAGCGGGCACCTGCTTTCTTCCTGCCCTGCAGATTTGCATAGTAAGTCCCCTCTTTTGACCCCATGATGGCCCAGGTCTAACCTAAATGACCACTTGTTCTGGCTGCAAAGGTGGGAGATGTTGTCAGGGGTGGGCACAATGTCCTGTGTAGTCCTGCATCTGAGAGCCACCTGCTGTACAGGCTGGCTGAACCCAGGGTCAGCCTCTCCACTGGAAGACACCAAGGGCAGGGTCTTGGCAGAGAGGCAGGATCTGTCACTCATACAAGATAGGTTGGATCCTGGTCCCAAGGCACTGGCTTAACCAGTGGGACCATTTTTACAGCAAGGGCTGAGTTTACTTGTGTTTTTTTCTTCTTGACAACTCAGGTCATGCCTTCTCTGCTGTTTTCAGAAAAGGACTCTGTAAGCCTTGAGGGCCCTGAATTATTCGATCAGGGTCTTGTTCCCAGGAGGGATCACAACTCCAGCCACCTGGAAGCAGGCAACACTGTGACAAGGGAAATGACACATGTACTTCCCAGCCACTGTGTGGGGTCACTCCTGCATGAGGTTCCTAAATTTGGTGGGATTTTCTTCATCAAAGTCTAATGTTTTGAGTTATAGTCAGCTCCCAGGGCAGAGGCTAGGATGCCCTATTATGGGGCCTGAATTTACATTGCAGAAAGTTCAGGTACACTTTACTTCCTTGTCTGGAATTTTTATTGTAACCTACTACATGTATACACCCTACTATTGGTGATGTTTGAGAACTTCAGTGTTAACACCATCATTTCAGAATCTAATGCATTAGATTTAGGAATTATCCATCAGAAGACTGGCACAGCGGATCCGTGTGTTGTCCACCTTCCATCACACTTTACATGGGACTGTCATGTAGCATCTCACCCGGAGCATAATAATACATATTTACTAAGAAAATGTGTAATCCTAAAATGCTTATCTGTAACTAGAATCATTCCAGCTTTATGGGTTGGATTTTTTTTTGATGAGAAATAATTCAGCTTTTTAAAAATATCTGGTGTATAATAATGCTAGCATTTGAAAGAAAAAATCATATTTTTTATCAGAAATAGTGTGAATAGTGAGATGTTTGTGTATAAAAAAGAAAGAAGATTCTTGACAATTCAAAATTACTTTTGAAATATTGTGTGTGACAGTTTCAGTGAGAATAATAATGTATTGTAATGGTCCTGAAAAACAATAAAATAATTGTGTTTTAATAAGTTGGTAAGTTTTTTGGCAACGAAAAACACCCCATCTTTCAAATGTATGGATTTAATTTTGTACTTAATGACCAATTCTTCAGAATAGATAAATTGCTAACAATATATCTATTCTAGTCTCAGCTTCTCATTGCCACTATCATTAACTCTGAAATTATGTTTAAAATGTAGGATTTCAGGGACCTCCAAAATGATCCATGTGTGCCCTAACACAGAGTTGAGTTTCTCAAGGAGGGGCTCAGGTCAAGAAATTTTAATAAATGGTGAATTACCATTTTTTACTATTTTATGAAGGAAAAAAATAGAGCCAAGTCTATTTTCACCCAGTATTAACTTCCACATTAGAAATGAATTTTTGTTTCTTAACACTGAAAAAAAATGAAAGTAGTTTCTATGTGGCCACGTGTTGCTCTACCAGGGCTCCGAAGGTGAGGTGTGCTTTGCACAGACCAGGAGGTACCAGGGCCCCTGCGTGGGGAAGCCCAAGTGAGTGCAGGTCCCACGTTTGAAGCTTGCTCTAGGAGTCCTTAGGAATCGCAGGTGCGTGTCAAGGTGCGTCCTCCCTTATGGCCTCACGGTGGGTGTGGTGCCACCCCTGTGTGGTTTTAGGTCTCTGCATTTCCAGTCTTGTGGTTTCTCCCGTGCTGTGTGATCTAATTCAGTGTCTGTATTTCACCAGGTTGAAAGCACCTTGAGGGCAGGGATGCGTCCTTTGTGCCTCTTTGGCCCGAAACAATGCCTTGCCAAGTCTTCATGGACTGATTGACACTGATAGCTAGTTCTGGGAGTGGGGGAAGAGATGTTCATGCCCATGGCATGCTTTGGCAAGGATTCTTACTGGAGCATAGGGCTGAGATCAACCCTATTTTCTTTGCCTGGTGCGTTTTATCCTGTTGGGGACCGACCTCAACATGAGGCCCAGCTGGCTTGAGAAAAGATTTGATGGTAAACAACTCTGCCCCAGCCGGTTTGTATCTTCCTTAGTGGCAAAATGCCTGACCACAAGACTAAGTCATTAGGCCACTCATTTGTTATAATTGGATAAATGTGTTTGCACTGTACCCCTATTGGTTGTTGTAATGGATAAATAAAGAGAGTAGCGACTAGTCAGGTTAGAAGCTGCAGCAGCGGCGACAGCGGCGAGATCAGCGGCGAGATCAGCGGCGGTAGAAGATGCAGGTAGTAGCCCTGGCCCCAGAAATAGGGATTCTAGTACAGCAGTAGAAACAGGGACTCTAAATGTGAATAGCCTTGACTCTAAAAAGGATGTTCTAAAGGCCTTGCCTCTAAAAGAGGGAAGGCGGGAAGCGCTTGGAGGCCTTTAGCCGCGGTAAAGGGAGAAATAAAGTGCTTGGAGAACTCAGGGTCAGTGGGTCTACTTCATCCAGTCAACCACCGACTGAGAGCCGTCCAGTTCCTGCTGGCTGGGACCAGACAGTATCCTCCTTGCTCACTGCGTTATGGCGCTCAGCTGTCAAGCTCCGTGCTGGGTGACAGGCAGAGGCTTGCGGGGTCCAGAAAGGAAGCAGCTCGGGAACAGGGAGGTGTGCGGGCGACTGGCGCTCGTCGATCTTGTGCTAAGAGGAGGAGGAGGAGGTGGGGCCGTGTGCAGGGAGGACCTTCCTAAGGGGCCCTGGACAGGGCCACATGCACATGTGTGCACACGTGAAGGTCTGTATAGATGGGGAAGGACAATAGGGCGACGCACAGCAAAACAGACACAGATTGCTGTCTCTGACAGGTCTGTTGGAACAGAACACAGCACACAAGGACACCTTACACCTTGGGCTGTGTGGTCCTTGCTTGAAGGTTAATTTACCCTCTGCTTAGACTTAGGCTGTGTTTTTATTCCTGCAAAGTGGCCAACATAGTGACTCGTATGACAGCAACTCTCAATAACTAACTGTGGGAAGAAGGAATGAACCAGGAGAAGGTTACACATTCTCATCCTGGCTCCTGAGAAAAGGTGGTACCCAGTGTGTATGCGAGCGAGTCCCCCAATCTCCTGTTGGCTTTCATGCTATGAACACCGACACCATAAATGAGGATTTTCTCATGCTTTATTTCCAACCTTCTGAACGAGGATTAGGAATTACTCATACATGTGTAGATCAGGAAACCGAGGGTCCGGGAGGTTGAACGACTGGTTTAAGTAATGCTCTGATTAGTGGCACAGCCTAGGTCTGCGCTGTTCTGATGGAAATCTTCATCTTATTCATTCACATCCTGTGCCAACGTGTTCGCAATGTCAGTCCGTGAATCTCATGTCATGACCCTTTGCCACATAGATGTGAGTTTTATAAACTAATTTAAGAAAGGCACTGCTCTTGTGTTTTACTTAGTGAGAGAATCCAAGATTTATGCTTTTGCTACAGAAAGATAAAAATATTTGACAAATCACTCATTTTTTCCTTTCCAATGGCTTTGAAACCTGAAACACAAATTCTTTACATTGTTAACTTGCTTTCAGAAAAGATCATCATAAAATATGTCAATTTGCAAAAGAAAATAAAAACAGCTTACAAGCCTGAATTAACAAGAAACTTAAATGTGACCTTTTGCCTAGCATAGCTATTGCATTATGCTATATTATGAGGATGGTATTTATTTTTATTACAATACATGTTTGAAGCACATGTATTGCTTTTTCTGATTCCAGTTCGGTCAGACTTCTTTCACCCGGGTAAGGTTGTACAGTTAAATCCATTGCAGTTTGCAGAGGTAGGAAGAGTCTAAATTTTAAAGCTATGGGAACCAAAAGCGTTTTGTGGGTAATTTAAGTTTTGCATTCTGCGTAGATAACCGGGAAGATGCTGTTGAAGCACAAAGCAGTTTGTTCGTCAGGGCATCTCTGATTCTAAAAGATGGTTATTTTGAGCTCCTGCTGCTAATTTCCTATTCACACACAGCAACTGGTGGCAACTAAAAATAATAGACTCTGCCACCAGCTAAGAATCTGGTCACGTTTGGCTGATGGACAATGAGCACAGATGAGATTGAGGATCCTTGGTCGGTTGCCACCTCCTGCCTACTCATCAGCCTAGTTTGCTGCCATCTGAAAGCTATTGAAAAGCCATTAACAGGCAGACCGGGCGCCGCACTGCAGCACACCTCCGCGGTGCGGGCAGCAGACGTGGCTGAGGGTGAGCACCAATTAGAGCTGACTCTTCCGGGGATTGTGGCTCCTCCAGGATGTGTCAATCAAGGGTGCCACAATAGCACGTGCAGCGTGGCTCAGCACCCACCCAGGCTTCTCAGAACTCCAGCTGCTGAATGAGAATGAGTTTGCGGCTTTCTGCTGGATCATGGAACAGAGCCTTGGTTCAATAATGCATCCCGAGGAAAAGTGTTACCCGAGTACAGGCTCTAAATAATGCATTCCTGGGGACGGTGGTGGTAGCAGAAGAGAATGCTGGAGCCCACAGCAAGACTCCTGGCTGCGATGGAAAGATGTCTCACTATCATTTTATCAAGTGCTGTAAGTAAAGCTCCATGTGCTTGTGTGGTTGTGTGTCTTCTTGAAGCAGTGTTTTATGCAGATGCCAAATTTTAGGCAGGTCTTTTGGAGTACCACACCCACGTGGGTGACAGAGATGGGGCTCAAAGCTGTTTTACACGCTGAATATGTTTTCTCTTCATTTCTGATTCTTTAATAATTCCATACTAATCCAATTGTAGTAGTACAAATATCTTTAAAACTTTAGCTTGGCTTCGTTTTAAGATACATAGAGCAACAATTTAAAAAAAGGAGAGAAAGCCACACACAGAAATCCTACAAAGATATTTCTGGATAATTCCTGGTAAAGTGCACAAAAGCGTAATTGTAAATACATGCCTGGATCCTGTGGTTATGTGTTTCCTCTCCAGTTTCACTGCTGCAGCCTGCGTTTGAGGCGTCCTTGTAAGCGTGATCTCAGGGCTACCCTTGACTGCAAACTTTTGTCCTTGCGTGTTCACCTTGCGGTAACTCTGAACCAGATGCTCGAGCCTGACGTTCATCTGGTGAGAGGTGGCTTTGTCACTTTTCTAATGGCCTCGGCAAAGATTTTTTTCAATGCTTTGAATGTCAGCAGGGTTTTCTGAGCAAGCTCGTACCTGCCTCTAGAGCCCCTCTGGATGGTAAAGAGGAGGAAGACATATTTACAGCAATTTACCTCTATAGCACTTCTGAAAACTTCTGCACATTTATATCATGATCTTAAAGTGACAGCTGACATTTTTAGAAAATGGTTTGTTGGGAGGTTGAAGGCTTCACTGCAAAGGACATCACAATGTTAAACTATGTAACATGCTCAGGGAACCCGTGTTTTAAATAAATATTGAGTTTTGTCCTAAAGGAGACTGGACAAATAATGATGATTGAGAAGGAGAAAATATGTGAGATTCTCTTGAGTGGAAGAGAATGAACACAGGAATTACAGCTCTGTAATTGCTGAAAATACAAATGTGTCAGTCTTCAGCTTGCCAAAAGCAGCATGCTCTTTGCTAGCAGGACAATCTTAACTCCAAAAAACTGTGCTGATCAGCCTGTAAGTTTGTAGACGAGTTCTCTAATCACTAGACACCGTGGATGTGGATGCTCTTTTGGCTGACTGGTCAGCTCGAGGTCATCATCTTGGTGGCACGCACAGGACAGCGGTCTCGGCCGGGTCTCTTGTTGCAGCTCATGTTTCACTGCACAGGAACAGAGCCATTATTTTCCTGTCTGTGCCTCTGCAGAGAAAGTTCCTCCAACCTTTCCTACAAGGAGCCTGAACACACCTGGTGGGTGGCAGCCTCGGAGCTGCTGTGGTCAAGCAAAAGTGGACTGGGTGACTAGAGCATGGAGTGTGGGGCTGTGGGCCATCACACGTGTGAGGCCACCCTTCCCCATCTCTCCTTCTTTTTGTTTGGTTGGATTATTTCAGTACAGAATTGGAGAAAATTAAAAGAAGTGATGATATCCATCCGATGGAAGCTTTTCAGATAATTCTTAGAATTGTTAGTATAAGGGATAAAATCAGAAGTTTTTGAATTTAATGAATTTATATTTTTTCATTAATGAAAATTAATGACTTCTGTTAATGCAAATGTTCCAAATGCTTTGAGAAATCATTCCTGTTTAATTTATCAAAGTCAAGAGCTGCTTTCTAAAGCTTCTACTCTTCTGAGCTGAGTGTGGCCACGCCTATGGGATGGACAGGAAGCATGGACCTCACCCAGGCCTTGGTCCTCTGGAGAGTGGCATGGTGTGCCGGAGGAGTCCGGAAGGTGGGAAGGTGGGTGGCCTAGGCACTGAGTGAGCATAGGGTATTCATTTCCTGCTCAGAATCGTCTTCAGTAGGATCTTGCAGGGTGACTCTCTTAGGAAGGAAAAGCAAGGCTTTTATGGTGTGAGAAGGCTTTTCTGATAAGCACTGCAGTGTGGGTTAGTGGGTGCTCCTGGTGCAGGACACTGCCCAGCGGTGCTGTCTTGTCCCTGTGTCTGCTAATCTGCAGGTGAGGCTCGTTGCCCCACTAACACTCAGCGCCCCTTCACCTGACCTCCACACTGCCACCTGCTTTCTGTTCATTCTGGCCCTGGTTTATCTCCATATATGTCCACTTTCAAGTCAGGCAGCAAAGCAGGAAGTGGCTGAATTCCAGGGCAGGAGCAAGCTTGTGCAGTGTGGAACCACGCTGTCCCAGGTGCTATGTGAGAGGAAATGCTTCGAGGGATGTCAGGTAACAGGAGCGTCCAGGAGCCTGGGAGGTACTCAGGAGTCGATGCTAAAACACCTGGAAACAGAAAGGACTCAGGTCAATATACCCATAGTTATTTCCGGTTTATGGCTTTATGTTACCTTCAGAAATCACTCTATTTTCAAAATTGTTTACAGTGGAGATATTTGACTTTTACAATCAGAAAGGGAAAACTTCGAGGCAGTGTAAGAGATTTTAATAGAAATAAATAGCTTAGATCCTTTTCATTTTCTGATTGCTTGGAAATGGACGTAGTTCTGTGGGTTTGATCAGTTTTATATAGAAATGCTAAACACTAAACTACTGGAACTTATTGTAGATATAGCAGGATAGTTTAGGACCAGTTCTACAAAAAGAGGGATGTTCTGTGGATCTCTGTGGATCTGCAGAGATCCCTCCTCAGTCCAGGGCCCGGCCAGAAGGGACATGAACTTGGCCAGGTGGCTGAGCCAGGGTGCACCCAGGAATGAGAGATGGCACTCCAGGGAGCAGCGGGCTCCCCATTTATTGCCAGGCAACCCTGGAGATACTGCTGTTTCTCTCTGCATTTGCTATTTAGTAGAGGAAGCTGGAGGTCTCCCTGGTCAGTTCCCTCCACCTGCCTCTGGAGCAGAGCGGTGCTGTCACTCTCTCTCCTGGTTCAGCTTTTCTCTGCACACAGGGGAGCTGGGCAGCTCTGTTTGCCATAGGATAAAGGTTCAAGAAGGTCAAAGGGAATATGATCCTGGCTGCTGATTCCACCAAGAATGAATAGCAAGAGAAGACTCTCTGCATCCCGTATCAAGCAAAGTCACTTTCTTCTCTCCCAGCTCTAACCCTTGTGGATGCTGCTCCCCCTGCAAGCCTGCTCTGCTCATCCGCTGTCGCATCTGTTGCTCACGAACCTCAGGTGCAGCCATCCACACGCTCCCTGATGCACACGATGCCCACCGCTTCCTCAGCCTTGTGTAACTGGCTCTCCCCCAGTTCAGATGCAGGGACCACCACTGAAGCCACCCAGGCCTTGCTCTCAAAGCCCTCTGCTACCCTCAAGTGGCAAATGCCTGGCCAAGGCTCAGCTCAACTTGCCAGTGTGCCTGTCCTCACACCAAGACAGCTGGAGGATCCTGAGTCTCCAGCAGCCTCCACTCTCCTGCATTCTTACCACCTTCCCTGGCAGGCAGCAGGCACGAGGGCTCCTGCCTTCAGACCCCTTATCAGTCCTTAACCCCACAGTGCAAACAGAAACATCTCCTAAACTCCCAGATGAGTCTGCTGTCAATCCAAAGGCATCTGCATATGAAATCCTCCTTGCCCACTCCTTTTCTGCCATAGTGAATTGCCCTCCTTGTGCCCACCCAAAGCCGATGTGCCCTGGATTCTGTCCCCTTTGGTATCCTTGAAGGCTTTTGTCCTTCTGCTACTGGCTGTCTCTCCTGCGTCGTCAATCTCCTCCACCATTTCCATCAGAGTAGCCAGGTGGCCCAGTGTGCCCGCCTTCAAATGATGAGATGGCTGAGTGGTCCCATAGCCCCTGAGTCCCACCCATTGCTTGTTGTGCTCATACTTGGAACATGGCCTACACGCGTGTCTCTCGCCCTCATCTTTTCTCTGCCGCGGCTTCCTTCTTGCTGCCATTCACAACTTCCTGAATCCGCTTCAACCACCTTTAGGTTGCAAGCTCGGAGCACACAAGGCTGTCCTGCCGGCTGACTTCCGGCCTGAGGGCTGCCTCAAATTCTCCAGCACTCTGGATTTTCCCCGACTGCATTGATAACTTCCGCTGCCTCTGTGGCTGCTTCCCTCCTTCTTAAGGGTTGGCCTCCATACTCCCAGCCCCTGGGACCTCCTCCATGGCTTCAGACATCTCCTGTGTCTTCTTAAATGCATATGGACATTGACCCAGATGTCCTCTTCTATGTCCCTCTCTCCCCCTTAACAACGTGGACATTATTTCTGACCAAAAATAATATATCTAAGTATTCTTTATTGATATTCGATAACTATGTGATAGTCTACCATATTTTTTTAAGAGAGAGGGACAGTGAAGAGAGAAAGAATCAACTTTATTTAGTTTTTCATGTGGCTTTTGTTGGTCCAACACTTTGACGTGTATGTGGTGCTGTGGTTTGAACCTGTGTACTTGCTCATGCCAGGCAAGCACTGTAACCAATGAGCCAGCACTCCAGCCCCATTCTACCATATTTCTTAAACCATCAATTAAACCCTTCTCTTTTTGATAAGTATTAAAAAATTATGGTTAAGTGTTTTGGCTCATATGCCAAGATATTTGACTCAGAAAAGCGGTAAGCTGAGGTAAATGGCAGTATTGCTCAGGTTTCGTTGAACCTGCTAGATACCTTTCCAATAAGCCATAGCATTTCAGGGTGCCATGAACTGGGGGAATGTGCATGCCTGCCTCTTGGGCTCTGTAAGGGGCTCTCTCCTGAGCAGGTAGCTCCATGCCTGAAATACGGTTTCCTGCGGCATCTGGGATTTGTTTACTGGTGTCAAGGTTTCCTGGTTTCTAAATCGCTCTCTTTCCTCATGTCTGTTTTGGTTATTTACCCTGGATTTTTCATTCCCTTACCCGTTTCATGTTCTCTTTCATATAGGAAATGCTACGGTTCCTCTGGATGGGGGTGTCTAACCGCAGTGTTCCTGTTTGAGCCTTTTATCTTTGTCCTGGGTGTTTATCGGCCACTAATTTGCTACTGATTGGAGAAAACCATGTTTTTCTGTCATCTTTCATGGATTTTGGTCTTACTCTTTGCTTGTGTGGTCTATTTTCCGAAGGCCAAGTAATTGACCTTCTCTTACTCTAACCTGTTAGTTATGTGTTACGTTCTTAACTTTGTGAAGTTTAGGTGTATGAGGGACACGAGGCAAGGGTCACTTTTTATTCCCTGTTTCTACATACACGGTACTCATTGAATTCCACTGTTTTCATGTTTTAAATATCTGAATATACTTGCATCTGGCCTCTCGTTAGTCATAGTCTTCTCTTTCTCTATTTCAGGGCACAGTGTTTGGGTCACTATGCCTTTAACAGCAGGTTTTGATACACGATAAGGTGGATCCTCTGATTGAAATTCTCACAAATTTCCTAGATAATCTCAAATGTTTTCTATTCAGTGTTGAAGTAATTTCAACTACTTTTTTTAAGAGAGAGGGAGAGAGTGTCAATTTTATTTATTTTTTCATCTGGACTTTGTTTCTTGGACACTTAGTTGTATATGTGGTGTTGGGGTTTGAACCTGTGTTCTTGTGCATGCCAGCCAAGCCCTCCAACCACTGAACCACCACTTCAGCCCCTCAACTATTCTTATGAAAGAAAAACAAATTTCAAGTTGGACATTTTATAAAAATGTACCCAACAATAAACTTAGAAACATACATTGGGGGCTGAAGCTTTGTCTCAGCCGTTACAGAGCTTGCCTGGCATGTGCACATACTATGCATAAACTGCATAGATAACACACATAAAATCTGCTTCCCATGTTACCAGTTTTGTAGTAAAGAAGCAGAATTGAAGAGTATGTATGAGATAATAAATTTTAGCTGTGCGTCTCTTTAGCTTGTGCACACGTGACTTTCTGCAGGCTTTCGGGAATGCCTGGAGCTGCTGTGAGCTGTGGGTCTCGCTGTGTGCCTTTGTGTGGCATTAGTGTGACATTGCATTATTAAGGCTTGTCATAGTATCTGGAGGGTCCTACGCCCATGTGCTTACTTGACATCTGTTGTTCTAACATGACACTGGTTTCCTTCAGTTGTTGGGTAAAGGAAGGAGCCTCTTGCTCTCGGTGTCCAGCTTGCTCTCCAGGGACATAACAAGATATGGTAACCTAACCTACATGGAGCTGCATCGTCTCCACTCCTTCTGTTTCTTCCATCCATTCACATATTTATTCATAATGTGGAAATTCTTACTGAACGCCTCTTCCTTTCCAACTGTAGGACTAAGAACTAAGGGCACATGGTAAGCAAGCCAGCTCATGTCCTTACTCTCTTGAAATCCCCATGCCAGTGACATACAGTAATCAACTAGACCAATAGATATGAAAAAAAAGTCAGTGTAGCAGCAACTGATAGGAGGAAAATGGAGTTTGAAGAGCTAATAAGTGACCTGGGAGCAGAGTAAAGGACAGAAGCCATTTAAAACAGGCTGCGGAGATAATTCCGCTTCCAGGAGTGATTGGTGAAGTGAGGGAGGCGAGGCGTGTAGATCACGGGAAGAGTCTGCTGGCCAGTAGGGGCCCCCTGCAACTGAGAACTGAGGCTCTCAAAGTCCAAGTTTTGTTTACATTTGGTTAATTCTTCCCAAAGTGATGGCTAAATACAGCTTTTGATTTCAGAATTCTCATCCACTGAAGCTAGTATCTCACAGTGCTGCTCACCTTTGCTTCCAAATGTCTTCATTATTTTTTAAAATTTATTTTTATTAGCACATTATAGTTTTACATAATGTTGGGATTTGTTGTCACATATTCCTAGATGCACACAATTCAGCAATACAATTTGTTCAATATCCCCCACACATATCCCTCTACCTCCCTCCTCCCATCCCCTGATCCCTTGCCTTTCTTCTGGGTCCTATATTATTCCTAAAAAACCCAAATACAGTGACATAGTTCTTATACCTATGAAGAACATTTTATGTATATATATATATATATGTATATATATATATATATATATACACACAATAGTATATACTGTGACATTTATAGCTGCTTGTAACGTACCTTGCTTTATCTCAGTTCCAAAATTTCCCCTTCTTCCTTCCTATCATCCCTTGTTATTCTTCAAAATATTTGACAGTGGGATTAAACATTTACATTTTTGTACAGGTATGCAGCATAGCTTGTTCAAATATCTTATGAAGTATCTTGCAACTGCATCTCATAAATATTAACATTTTGCACTTTTCTTCTATGCATCTAACACATGAGTTTGTCTACTTTACTCCTGAGCCTGGGTTTAGGTCCAGCCTCCACAAATGACGGATACCATTAGGCCCTTGACTCTCTGGGTTTGGCTAACTTCGCTTAGCATGATTTCTTCCAATGCTATCCATTTACCTTCAATAGATGCAATATCATTGTTTCTAATATGTGCATAGAATTCCATTGTATACCAGAGCTTTTGGATCCATTCATCCAGTGAGAGACATCTGGGTTGGTTCCATAAGTTAGCTGTTGTAAATTGAATTGCTATGAACATGGATATTGCTGTGTCGCTGTAATGTGCTGATTCTAACTCCTCTGGGAAAATACCCAGATGAGGGATAGCCAGATCATATGGTGGATCCAACCCTAATTTTTTGAAGAGTCTCCACACTGCTTTCCAGAGCAGCTGGACCAGTTTGCAGTTCCACCAACAGTGTGCTAGTGTTCCTATCTTCCCACTTTTGGCCACCAACCTCAACATGAGGCCCAGCTGGCTTGTAAAAGATTTGGTGGTAAACAACTCTGCCCCAGCCGGCTTGTATCTTCCCTAGTAGCAGATTGCCTGACCACATGACTAAGCTATTTGGCCACTCATTTGTTACAATTGGATAAATGTGTTTGCACTATACCCCTATTGGTTGTTGTAATGGATAAATAGAGTAGCGACGAGTCAGGTTAGAAGCAGAGAAAGACGCTAAGTAGCAGCATAGAAGTAGCAAAGAAGAAGAAGACGAAGCGGCAGTGGAGACGGCAGAGAGATCATCAGCGGTAGAAGATGCAGGTAGTAGCCTCCCAGAACTAGGGACTCTAGTACAGCAGTAGAAACGGGGACTCTAAATGTGAATAGCCTTGACTCTAAAAAGAGTGTATTAAGGGCCTTGCCTTTAAAAGAGGGAAGGCAGGAAGTGCTTGGAGGCCTTTAGCTGCGGTAAAGGGAGAAATAAAGTGCTTGGAGAACCCAGGGCCATTGGGTCTGCTTCATTCCCAGTCAGCTGCAGAATGAGAGCCGTCCGGTTCTTGCAGGCTGGGACTGGACAAATGGTGGCATGTATGGGGAATTTTCTTTGCTCTCTTCAGAAAGTGTTGGTAAACTGAGGAACCCTCGTGGAAAAGCTCTGGCCAGAGTGTAAAAGGGCGAGGGGATTTTCATGGGTTCTCGTGCTTATAAAGTAGCTTGGTTCAAGGCTCTAATGGTACAGGGGTCAAAGACTCCACCGTGCATTTCGTATAGGTGTAATTAGGTAAAGTCCCTGGAAGGAATAGGAAACGAGATTTAGGACTAGAGATTTGGTAAAAGGGACGTTCTCTATGTGGCAGTTAAAGAACTTTTTTTTTCTCTAAACCTAAAGATTCAGTCCGTTTGGCGGCCGAATCCATGGAGGAAGCACAGGAAGGGAGGTCCCTTGCCTTTCAGCAGGGTGTTGAACAAGGTCTACCTTGAGAAGAGCTAGAGTTTGGTGGACCTTCTGCTCCCCTGTGGGAGCCCATGCTGGGGCACTCCGCTGTTTCTCAGCCTCTACCACCTCCGAGGTACGACTCAGTCAGGGAGCTAGCTAAACAACTTAGTAAATTATTGCAAGAGGTCCTCATGGTAGGGTTCCCTGTTTTTGAGGATCCCCAGACAGGGAGACACCATCAGCCTTTCGACTTTAAGCAGTGATGACTTACAGACCAAATGCTCCTTTCACTCTGGGATTATTATCAGGGGGTGACTATCTATTGTTTAAGTCTACATAGCCAGGGGGAATATAGCTGCTGGATTCCCACAGAGAAACTTAGAGGGACAGTATGCAGGGATAAACGCGCAGATTAATTATGACCCAGGGGTTTACACACAGGTGGCAACCATGAGCTTGAGGGCCTGGAAATCGATCCCTGGGCCAAATGAACTACAAGGCGGCTTGTCGATCCAAGGACCAGGTGAACCCTATTCTGAATTTGTGGACCGCCTGCTTAAAGGCGCTTCAAGGATCTTTGGCGATCCTGAACAAGCCATGCCTTTCATAGTTCAAATGGCTTATGAGAGTGCTAGTAAGTGGTGCAAGGAAGCGATTAGGTCACGGAGAAATATGAGAAACCTAGGCACATGCATAAAATTGTGTAGCTCAACTACTTCTCCCAAGTTATCATGAAGCCTTTAGAGCCGTTCCTCCAAATAGAAGAGATAAAGGGTTTGGTTCCCGGAGCGGCTGACGAGACAAGTCTTTCAAACAATAAACTAATGACTATGCATAATATGGTAAGTATATATTCATTATTCAAGAAAGTGAGGTAATGGATAGACATCCTTAGGGTTTTTCTAAAAGGTGCTTCCTTCACCTTTATCCATCATTTATAAGTCCACTGTGTTGCCGGTAAACTTTATTATTAATACAAACACAGGGCTCCCAGCTATTCCTTTAGTAAAAGCTGGCGATATGAACAGCCCCCTTGGGTCTCTGCATTTTACCTTGCATGCAAATTTTAACTCCTCCCTTAATATGAAATTTTTCAATATCCTCTGCAGACTGATAGGATAAATGCATGCTCTTTTAGAATATGTACGGCTGTTTTATTTTTGGATTTTTGAGCTCAACTTATTTTATACATCTAGAGTTTTTTCCTTTTTGGCTTCTTTACTGCAGTCTTTGAAATTTGGTTTGTGTGTACACTTGTACTATGTGTTTGTGTTCATGTTTATGGTTTGTACACTTGTACTATGTTTGTTCATGTATTTGTTTGAGGGTACACTTGTACTATGTGTTTCTGTTCATGTATATGGTTTGTGTGTATATTCTGTGTGTTTGTGTTCATGTATGTTCTGTGTGTCCAACATGGTACCATATTGGCCTGTAGATGAGTGCTCATAAATTAGATTTGGAAAAGGAAAAAAAAAAAGAAAATGGATCCAAATGACTTTTATTTCATGTGACTTAAGTACATAAAAAAGAGGTTCAAGCTAAATCATTTAGACATAAAAATAAAGATAAGTTTAAGAATGTTAAGTTCACATATTTGTTTTCTAGGTGGTTAACCAATAGAATGTTCTATAAATATTGAGTGTTTCATTTCAATATTTCTAGGATTTTTCTTCAATAGAAAGGAGATGATTTATGTTTATTGAATATCCTGAGGTTTCATGGATAATTTAACAGCGAAAAATGTATGAAGTATATTTAGCATAAATAAGGATTAATCTTCGTACATATGCTTGTTAGAGAAGACATCTGATGAATTTGTAAAGTCAATATGTTAAAATATTTGCTAAATAATCTTGATTTAGTTTTTATAAGGTAACATATATTTGGTTTTGTTAAATATACTTTTTAAGTTAAGAACCAATTTAAGATTGCTCTGATCTGGCTTTCCTCTAAAAGAAAGCAGGTTGATAGGACTTAAAACTCTAACAGGTATAACTCTATATGCAAAAAGTATTAAAGGTTTGAAGTGATTGGGAACATTAAATGTTTCATAAGGATTGTATCAGAATACAAAAATTAAAAGGGTCAAGGCATTGTCTACTTAAAAATGTATAGGGGAGAATTGTTGGGGGTCTGGCTTTTACCCCATTTCATTAGCTGCCCCAGAGTCATCTTGTTGCTGTTTGTATAGGTTCCTTCAAGAGGGGCTGCTAGGTTGTGCCTTATTAAGTTTGTTAATTTTTTTTTTTTTAAGAGAGAGGGACAGTGAGAGAGACAGAGAAAGAGAGAAACAACTTTATTTAGTTTTTCACATGGCCTTAGTTGCTCCAACACTCAGTTGTGTACGTGGTGCTGGGGTTTGAACCCGGGTCCTCGTGCTTGCCAGGCAAGCGCTGAAACCGCTGAGCCACCGCTCCAGCCCCTAAGCTTGTTAATTTTGATATAAAAAGAAACTCAGGGTGGTTTAGAATGCGCTTACATAGAGGTTTCTAAGTTGTTTTTCAGAGACTTTGGTAGCTTCCTAGGGAGAAAAAATTAAAGGAGGTATGGATCGGGGAAGAAAAATCTGCCAATCCCACTTCGGTGTAATTAGAGAGACTTTGACATCTTAGCTGCGGTTGCTGTAGCAGTGGCGGTCTCTATGACTGCGGCTGCCAGGGCTGCTGCAGCCCTGGTGGTGACTGTGTCGACAGCGGATCTTGAATGCCTTGTCCAGCTCAGCTGCAGAGGCTTTTGCAAAACAAGGAGCGATAGATCAACACCTGTACTCTGGATTATTGACTGTGAACCAACAAGTTGATCTACTGCAAGAACAAATGGACATTTTGGTGAACATTGCATCTATGTGTATTTATAACCTGCCTGGACTGAGTTTTAGCTACCTAAGTTATCTGGCTAAGTCTTGGGGAGGAGTGGCCATTGTCATTATTGTGTGCTTTGTGCTTGATATTGCGGTAAAAAGGCTTTCAGTCATGAAAGGGATTGAGCAAGCTTGTGCTGCCCTCAAAGTTGGTGACCATGAGTCAGCAATGATATGGATGGCTCAGGCTCAAGGGGCTGGTAGTCAGTGACGGGTTAAATCCTTTCAACCCCCTTATCAACCTAGTACAGGAAGGGTGCCTTATGCTGCACCTTATTCCAATGATGGGTAAGAAAGGTGAGGTATGAATGGAAACACCTAAGACAGACACAGTCACCTGTTTGTCTTTCTCCTCTCAAAATAAAAAAGGAGGAGATGTTCGGGACCAACCTCAACATGAAGCCCAGCTGGCTTGTAAAGATTTGGTGATAAACAACTCTGCCCCAGCCGGCTTGTATCTTCCTTAGTAACATAATGCCTGACTGCATGACTAAACCATTAGGCCACTCATTTGTTACAATTGGATAAATGTGTTTGCACTGTACCCTATTGGTTGTGGTAATGGATAAATAGAGTAGCGACTAGTCAGGTCAGAAGCGGGAAGCAGCGAAGAAGCAGCAGCAGTAGAGATGGCGGTGAGATCAGCATCGGTAGAAGATGCAGGTAGTAGCCCTGGCCCCAGAACTAGGGATTCTAGTACAGCAATAGAAACAGGGACTCTAAATGTGAAGAGCCTTGTCTCTAAAAAGAATGTTTTAAGGGCCTTGCCTCTAAGAGAGGGAAGGCAGGAAGTGCTTGGAGGCCTTTAGCCGTGGTAAAGGGAGAAATAAAGTGCTTGGAGAACCCAGGGCCATTGGGTCTACTTCATTCCCAGTCAGCTGCCAAATGAGAGCCATCCGGTTCCTGCTGGCTGGGACCAGACACCCACAACCCCTCCAGCATTTGTTGTTATTCATGTTCTTCATCTTTGCCAGTCTGACTGGAGTGAGGTGAAATCTTAAGGTGGTTTTGGTTTGCATTTCTGTGATTACTAGTGATTTAGAACACTTTCCCATGTGTTCATTGGCTTGATCAATGTCCTCTGTTGAGAAGTTTCTGTTTAGCTCTCTGGCCCATTATTGACTGGATTGTTTGTGTTTTTGTTATTGAGTTTTTTGAGTTCTATGTAAATTTTGAATATTAGTCCCCTGTCAGAGGAATCACAGGCCATGATTCTCTCCCATTCTGTAGATTGTCTCTTGACTGTTTTGACTATTTCCTTGGCTATAGAGAAACTTTTTAGTTTAATGGCATCCCCCCCCCATTGATTTTAGACGGTAATTCTTTCACTTATGGATCCTTGTTTAGGAAGTCATTACCAGCTCCCATATGCTGGAGTGTTGGTCCTAATTTTTCTTCTGGAAGATGTATAGAAGCTGGCTTAATTCCTAATTCCTTCATCCATTTAGAATTGATTTTTTTTTGCATGGTGAGAGAAAAAGATCTAATTTAAATGTTCTGCAAGTGGCTGTCCAGTTTGTCCATCACCATTTGTTGAATAGACTGTCTCTCCTCCATGTTATATTTTGACCCCCTTTGTCAAAGATCAGATGTTTAAAGATTTGGGGCTTTGTCTCAGAGTCTTCTATTTCATTGGTCTTCGTTCCTATTTTGATACCAATTCCATGCTGTTTTTAATACTACAGCCTGATAGTATGGTTTTAGATCAGCAGAAATGCTTTCAACCTTTCTCCATTTGATATTATTCTAGCTGAGGGTTTGGCATAACGGCCTTTACAAAGTTATTGTGAGTTCTTTGATCCCTATTTTCTCTAGAGTTTTAAGCATAAATGGATGCTGGATTTTATTGAAGGTCTTTTCTGCATCTATTGAGATGATCATATGGTTTTTGTCCTTAATTCTGTTTAAGTGATGAATCACATGTATTGATTTGTGTATGTTGAACCAGCCTTGCATACCAGGAATGAAGCCCACTTGATCATGATGAATTATTTTCTTAATGTGTTTTTGAATGTGGTTTGCAAGAACCTTATTAAGGATTTTTGCATTAATATTCATGAGAGATATTGGCATGTAGTTTTCTTTGTTTAATGTGTCTTTGTTGGGTTTTGGTATCAGAGTTATGGTTGCTTCATAAAAGGTGTTTGGGAGAGTTCCCTCTTTTTCAATTTCTTGGAATAGCTTCATCAGGAGAGGTGTTAGCTCTTCAAAGGTGTAGTAAAACCCTGCAGAGAATCCATCAGGACCTGAGCTTTTCTTCTTTGGAAGACTTTTAATTGCTGTGTGGATTTTGGTGCCTGTTATTGAGCTGTTTAGGATTTCAATTTCATCCTGTGTCAATCTGGGGATGATGTAGGTGACCAGAAATTTGTCCATGTCCTCCAAGGCACAAAACACACATATACGTGGAGATTGAACCACACCCTATTGAATAAAGAATGGATCCAAGAATGCTTTCATGCTGTCCCAGAGGTTTCATTAAGTTGTGTCCTCATTCTCATTCTCTTTCAAGAATTCCTTAATTACTATTCTCATGTCTTCTTGGATCCATTCTTCCATGGATTTTGCTGTTATTAGGGTCATGGCATCATGGTCTGATAGGATACATGGAATAATATCTACTTTTTATATTTACTGAGATTTCCTTTGTGAACTAGAACATGATCTATTTTGGAGAAGGATCCCTGTGCTGCCTAGAAGAAGGTATACTCAGCCAATTTGGGGTGGAATATTCTGTAGGTGTCTGTTAAGTCTGTTTGATTTATGATGTTTTTTAGACTGGAGATCTCTTTATTGTTTCTTTGCTTTGATGATCTGTCTATTGATGATAAAGGAGTATGAAGTCTCCCAGTACTATTGTGTTGAGGTCCACAAGTGTTTTTATATGTTGGAGTGTTTTCCACATAGTTGGGAGCATTGGTGTTTGGAGATTATGTACTTTACCATGGTTGCATCTTCCTGTTGTATTGTTCCCTTTACTAGGATGTAGTGGCCTTCTTTATCTCTTTTGATTAACTTATGTTTGAAATCCACTTTGTCAGATATAAGAATTGCAACTCCAGCTTGCTTTCTTGGGCCTGGTAGATTTTTTCCCATCCTTTCACCCTTAATTTGTGGGTGTCACTGGCTGTGAGGTGGGTTTCCTATAAGCAGCATATTGTTGAATTTTATTTTTTGATCCAATCTATCTGCTAGTCTGTGTCTTTTGATTGGTGCATGAGACCATTTACATTTTGTGTTAGAATTGTTAGGTGGTTGTGGTTCATATTCATTGTGTTTTATTAGTAAATTCTGTGCTATCTTAAATGTCTGTTGATAGCCTGTGCCTTTATTGAATTTCCTCTGATTGTGGGTTTTGAGGAATATTAGCTTGTACTTGTATCTGGAGTTTATCTTTGAGTATTCTTTGTAATGCTGGCTTTCTATTCACAAATGCTGCAAGTTTGTTCTTATCATGAAAAGTTCTTATTTCCCCCTCAAATTTGAAGCTGAGTTTTGCTGGGTATAGTATTCTTGGCTGCATGTTGTGTTCATTCAGGCATTGAAAGATCTCCTTCCAAGATCTTCTTGCTTCCAGAATCTGAACTGAAAAGTCAGATGTGATTCTGATTGGTTTGCCTCTGAATATGATTTCGTGTGTCTCCCTTGGCGCTTTCAATGTTCTTTCTTTGATTTCCCTGTTTTACATTTTGAATATGATGTGTCTTGGTGAGCTTCTCATTTGATTAGGCCTATCGGGTGTCCTATAAGCTTCCTGGATGAGCACATCTGACTCTATTTTTATATGGGCAAAATTTTCTTTAGCAATTTCCTTGAGAATATTCCTTTTCCCATTTGTTTTTTCAATTTCTTCCTGTATGCCAATTACTCTTAAATTGTTTGTTCTCATTTCATCCCAGACATTTTAAAAATATGGAACATTTCATGAATTTGTGTGTCATCCTTGTGCAGGGGCCATGCTAATTTTCTCTGTATCGTTTCAGTTTTAGTATATGTGCTACCAACGAGAGCACCCAAATGTCTTTAAAGTGACCCTTATCTGGGCTCCTTACTTCCTTGCCCCCAGGTCCTGCAGTCCAGCCCCCACCATTGCATGGTGAGCATCAAAAACATTTGCATGTTTGCTTCCCTGACCACCTCTGACTTCCTCATCTCCTCACCCTCCTGGGAGTCAGCTTAAAGGCATTGAGGACCAAGAGGCATTTCCTGAAGATTCACAGCCAGCATGCACAGGGAGCAAGAGAAGACCGCAGGGAGCATAAAACTGCAGGTTTGGTAGATCCCAAGAGCAAGCAAGGGCTTTGCCACACCTGCTTAGGGAGACAGCGTGGGAAGTTGGAGGACCGCCATGGCGTTGATGGTTTCACTCTGCTAGGGTTAGTTCCTGGAGCGATCGTGGAGAGCAAGCCATGTGATGGGATCTGGGCTTGGAGTGCCATTGTGACAGCCAGAGAGAGCATGGATTAGGGAGAGACTGAGCAGGGGCAGTCTAGAGCCAGGCAAGTGAGAGGTTGAGCAGAGTGCCAGCAATTCCGATGTCCCTGGCTGTGCCCTCTGTCAGATCTCAGAACGTGAGCCATCAGAGCCTGAGTGACCACTGTGTGACATCAGCACTGCAAACTGAAGCCTCCAAACTGCATTGTGTTCCTCTCACCCCATCTGCATGCCCTCCTCGTGATAGGCAGGTATGTGAACTGCTGAGCTTAGACTTTTCTTGAAAGCAATTGGATGCCTCTAAAATATTTTAACCATGAGAGTGGACAGCAAAGATTTGTGCTAGAGAGATCAAATCTAGAGAACACTGAGGAGGGGCAGCAACAGTGTCCAGGAGGCCAAGTGGATGGCTCTTGTGACAACCCAGGCCACCTGAGAATGGAGGAGAGTGGGCAGATTTGAGAGTATCGAGCAACTGAACCCCAAGCCTTGGGACAGATTTAGGATTTGTGAGGGAGGAAAGGGAAGGTTGAATGTGGGCACTGGGAATTTTGCTTGAGCCAGTATATGTGCACAGTGTGGCCTCTATAGTTCAGCTGGGCAGCAAGGAGGAAGGACAAATCTATATGTGTCAAGTCCCTCTGGAGAGCTGTCAAGTACTTAGTTGTGTGCACAAATCTGAAGTTCAGTTTGCAGTAGATGTGGGAATTATTAGCATATTGGTTTATTAAGAGAGGGGAACAGCCACCAGGGCAGGGGAGAGCACAGGTGAGGACTTTTAGAAAGGTGGGAGGTCTTCTTCAGCCATGAACACAGGGAAGCTGTACTGACAGGCAGAGTGTGATGGGCAGTGTGGCAGGCTTGTGCCCTGGCAGGCATGATGGACATGGAGGCCATTGGTGAAGGTGGCCATGAGCAGCGCAGGTGGAAGGGTGGAGGTGGAATTCAAACTGCAGTGGCTGGACAGCGTTGGCGTGGAAGCATCCAGAACACTTGTGAGCTCTGGCTTTCTAAAGGAAAAGCAGTATCTGGCAATCGGTAGAGGAGGCTGTGTGCTCAAAAACTTTACACTTTTTAAGGTAGGAAATACATGAGTAGCTTTTAATTCATTGTATCAAAAATGGGTTAGAGGTGCTCATGTTTACATGAGCCTCTGGATCTCCAAAACTCAGACTCTTGTTTCCCCTCCATGCGTATAGACACACTAAAACCCTCAAGGTTTGTCCAGTCTCCTACAGTGAGACTGAAGGAAAAGTCATAGCGGGCCACATGCTGGGGCCATGTTTGTTTAATCCTTTGGCATCTTCCAGTTGCTTGAGAAATTAAAGTAACAGCAACACAGATTTGGAGGAGGCTTGACATCAAGGAAACTTGTTTTTCACAAGCTGTCATAAATTAACGTGGAATAGAACACGAGGGTCACGCCACAGATTTTGAGGACGGCCCTCATGGGCAGTACTTTGAAGCTTCTCTTCCAAACCACAGAGGCTCGTGTTCTAAAGGAAAGTGTCATGCCACCGCGTGAGCCATGGCCAATTCTTAAACACTCCAGTTTAAAACTGACTTAGGCAGCCCGAGCACCATCGTGGTCACTGGGGGAAGTTCAGGCATCTGTCACTGCACTGAGCTGTGGTGAAGGGCAAATGAGCAGCTGCTCCATGGCATAAGCCTGAGAGAAAGCCACAGAGGAAGACCATGGCAAGGCTGAGGTTTGCGTGCACACCGCTCTGTGCTGACTGAGGCCTGCTCCTCTGATGCAGCCAGGAAGGCCTTTTGCTGAGAGTGAGGTTTGGAGTAGGCTGATTAAAGAAAAAGGCCTAGGGAGATCAATAGGCTTGAATGTCTAGAAGGAGGAGTGGCAGCGACAGGTACACCTGAGGAATGGCTCTGCACCCTCCACTGGCTGTCACTCTCCATCCCTCCCTGTGCTGATGTGAGCCCAGCAATGTGGACTGGAGGCAGCACAGGCCTCCCCTTTCAAATGCAAAAGCCAGAGTCCTGGAGCAGTGACCGAAAAAAGCCACTAGCAGGCTGAATGTTTCCTGAGCCTCAGGGTCAGCGTTCTTCTCTCTGAACTGCATTACCTGTTAGGTTCAGCTTGCCAGAGCTGCGTTGAAGCCATTTCTGCGGGCTCTCCCTAAGCAAACCCGCACAGGCCCATTGCTCCACCTCTCTTCTTCTTCAGGGCTCCTCAACACATCTTTTCTGCCCTGTGCCACCCTTTGGGGAGCCTCGATGTTTTATGGGGCCAGGCCCAGGGTGTCTCATACCTGCCTGTTCTTTCTCATCGTGGCATATGAACTGGCCTTTCCAGGGCTTGGTGCTTCTTTTCCTCATTTGAAAATTAAGTCTAACAGTGCCGTGCCAACGCACTTCATGTCCTGTGGAAGGCGTGGGGTGCGTTAGGGTCTCCCTCCCTTCCTCCCTTGACCCACCACCCATCATCCCTCTGCCGTCAGCACTTACTGAGCCACTGCTGGGCCTGGACAAACGCAGCTCCGTCCTGGGTGCTGAGCACGCAGATGTCAAATGGCACCTTGGTCGTGGGAGCCCAGACATGTGCAGTCCAGTGATGTGGGTGGAGGTCTGGGCCGTGCATCCAGCTGGGGGCCTTGGGCAGCAATGGGGCGGCTGCACTCCTCCACAGTCCAGCGGACATCCTGCAACGCTGGCTCCTCTGGCTTACAGCAAGTGACAGAGGCTGGCACCTGTTCATAAGGCAGCTTTACCATGTTTTTAAAAATTAATCTTGTGACTGGAGCGGTGGCTCTGCGGTTACAGTGCTTGCCTGGCATGCACAAGTACACGGGTTCAAACCCCAGCACACACATACACAACTTAGTGTCAGAGCAATGAAGGCTATGTGAAAAACTCAATAAAAATTGATATTCTCTCTCTCTCTGTCCTCTCTAAAAAAATGAATCTTACATGGAAATCATAACCAGAAAACACTTATCATATTAGAAATGTTCACTGTGCGGCTGGAGCGGCGGCTCAGCAATTATGGCGCTTGCCTGGCATGCGTGAGGATACGGGTTCAAACCCCAGCACTACATACACAGCTAAGTGTTGGAGCAACGAAGCCCACGCGAAAAACTAAATGAAGTTTTTTCTCTCTTTCCTCTCTCTCACTGTCCCTCTCTCTAAAAACAAAAGAAAGAGATGTTGGCTGTGATAGACGGAACTCGGTGCCTCGGCATTCTGAAATGTGCTGCTACACTGTCTCATGGCAATTGAGTCTGGTTCCAGATTTAACTGGCTTGCGTTGTGTGTGTCTTGCTAAGCAGGGTTGCTGAGGTATGGTGCACAGACGGAATTCTTTCTACGTGTCTAGATCAAGGGGTGCTGACACGCACACTCCAGGCTGTGGGTGCCCACACATAAGATGAGAGCCTGTCCTCCCTCGGGAGTTCCCTGGGGCCCTACCGAGCGTCTCCTCCCACAGCATCTGTCAGCTACAGGTCCCAGCTCTCTCCTGGGAGCTTCGCCTTTGCTGAAGGGACACATCAGTGAAATGCACAATGGGAGGTCCCTTGAGACTGGCGTCCACGCTCAGCACCATGCCCCTGGGGCCCACCCAAGCTGGTCGGCTGTGAATGGTGACTGGTTCTTCCTCTTTTTTGCCAAGTGGCATCCCATGGCCTAGGTGTATACCATGGATTGTGAACTGTTCACCTGCTGGGAGGCGCTGGGTTGATTCCAGCTTATTACAGTGCTTTCTATGAACAATTGTGCAGTGGCCTTTCTGTGGACTTCTGTTCACATGTCTCTTTGACAAATGCCATCAGCACAGTTGTGGGTCACGTGGAAAGTGTGCTTCACTGTTTGAAGAAACTGGCTTCCTTCCTGTCCTGTGGGCCTCTGACATCATTTACCTTGGTGCGCATGCAGGTCTGTTCCCTTTGATTGCCAACTGGTGTCCCCTTTCTTGGATATGCCACAGCATGCTTGGATTCCCTGGTCTGTTGGCATTTCTTTTTATTTTTTATGGTCTTTGACGGTTGTGTATACAACTTTTATAGCTATCTGAGGACAGCTTTCCTGTGGGTGCGTGGTTTTATTTGCCATGGGTAATACTTGGGATTTCTTCTGCATCTTGCCATGGTGACATTCCTGGCCTACTGTGGAGGATTCAACTTGCAAGCAGAAATCCTAGAGATACAGCTCCTGAATCACTGAGATTTAATTACCAACATGTGGAGATGGGAAATTAAAGAATTTGATGAAGAATCGCCAGTGGAAAGCATGTGCTCACCGGGCTCCTGTGTGACGTGTGCCCTGTTCATTTCGCCTCGTAGCTCTAGGTGCTCAGGCAGCTGCCTGGTGGGAGCCAGCAGCCGAGGGTGCGCTGTTCAGGGAATGTGTGCACACAGGATGGTTCAGTCTATTAAACACCTGGCCTGGCTGGAGTAGGGAGTGGAGCCTCTGCCAACCAGAGCTGATGATGCCGACTACAGATCAATCATGTCGATGTGGACTCAGAGCAGATGAGTCAGTGTCTGAGGGCTCAAAATGTGCATTTGGGGTCAAGGTCTAAGTTTATTCTATTGAGTATGAACCCAGAGAGAGCTCCCCTGAGCCGCAGCCTACAGGAGCCAGAAGTCCATGCTGGTTAGAAACTGTTTTAATTCCATAGCCTCATCCTCTCTTGGAAGGGACAGGATGTCATCCTCTCTTGGAAGGGACAGGGCATGATCCTTCCTTGGAAGGGCCAGGGTGTCATCCTCTCTTGGAAGGGCCAGGGAGTGATTCTCTCTTGGAAGGGCCAGGATGTCATCCTCTCTTGGAAGGGCCAGGATGTCATCCTCTCTTGCGAGGGACAGGGTATGATCCTCTCTTGGAAGGGACAGGGTATGATCCTCTCTTGGAAGGGACAGGGGAGTAATTTGAATTTCTGAATCTTTGAGACACACGGTGGTGGGAGCATTGCCTTTAGCATGGAGGAGGTGTCGGGAGTACTCAGGTCTGAAGTCCACAGTGGGTCAGGCAGTTCTGCAGTTGTCACTGTGCAGTTCTGACCTGAATGGGCTGTCCCACTCCAGGGAGGTGCTCTTGGCATTGGGTCCTGTGAGGTCAGTGAGTCACAGGGAGAAAAGCACTCTGTCAGTCACACGGCAGCCCAAGGGCTGAGCGAGGATCTGATGCCAGGCAGTGGTTATCCAGAGGTAGACTGCAGGTCAGCAGGCGGTACAGGTCCCAGGTGTGGCAGGGTTGCTGGCTGGTGCTGGGCCCGTCAGGTGGAGCAATGTGCAGAGTGTTAGCCCCTGGCCTTGATTTTGGGGCCTCTGGGGCCCAGCACAGCATGTTCACACATGGAACCCTCAGGGAGCCATATTGAACCAGGGTCGTCACATTGGGTGACAATGTTCAGGGTTTTTTTTGCCCAGACTTGAATCCCAGAGGGGCAATCACTGTAAATCCACGTCCACTGAAAAGCTGTTTATTGTAATCGGGTAAACTTGTCATTAAAAAATATTGTAAGGGAAATATTTAATGCAGAAAAGCATAGCTTGATATGTAAAACATAGATTTTTAGATTTTATGCAGAATTTTTTGTGTCATAAGTTTTCTTCCCATTTTAATTTAAAAGGAAATCATTCATCATATTCTCTCCCTAGAAAAACATGCTTGAATAATCAGATGGAAACTTAAGACAGAGCCTCCCCATCCATAAATTATAAAATTTCAAGATATATATGTAAAGTAGCAAGATGAAAAATACTGTAGATTTTCTTGAGAGGAATTTAAATTTTTAAATTTAATTTTAGTAGTTTAAATTTGGTCCTCTCACTTTTAGAGTAATGTTTCAGGATACATGAGATGGGCTGTGGGAGCTCAATCCTTGATCAGTGTCTCTGACATCTCCAGGCCCAAATATAATCCCATTCTGCATGTTTTTCCTATAAAGACGGATGTGCTTGAGCAGCTAGATCACAGACATAAGATCTGGCACTTTCCAAAGACGTCAGTGCTGACAGGGCTTTCCAAGGCTCCGGGGCCGGGGTGCTGAAGCTGATCGTGCTCCTGCTTTGAGCCCTTGTTGCACTTTTGTTTCATTAGCATTGTGTATGCAGAAAAAAAAAGAAATCCCTGGAAGCTTTTTATAACCACAGATTCTGAGAATAAAAGTCCTGCTAGAGCAGTTGTTGGTGCGGATAGCAGAGTGTGTGCATGTTTGCGTAAGCAGCAATGTGCGTAGTATGCTGTTTTCCTTCCTCTTCAGCCATCTTTTAGACTCTTACAGGTCATACATGAGGAGATTGCTGCTCTGCTTTCATAAAGCACCTAAACTAACGTGTGTGTGACGATGTACATATACAACCCAAGCTGCATCCCCAGCCTCTGTGTTTCCTATTTTGAGGCAGGGTCTCGCTGAGTCCCCTGGGCTTCCCTTGACTTTGGACTCGTCCTGAGTTGCTGGGATAGCAGGCGTGGCTTTTAAGCCCGTGTGATGCAGCCTCTTGTGTTTTATCTTCTTTTTTCTTTGGGTAAAAGCTACAGAAAGAATTTTCCATCTCCGTTTCATTTAAATGTGCAGTCCAGGAGTGCTAAGTTTATCCACCAGGGCTCCAGGACCTTTTCCTCGTGAAACTCTGAAATTTTGTCCGCTAAACCTAGCTCCCTGTTCCCTCTGTCCCTGGAACTGCCATCCTACTAAGGGCTGACCTCTTTAACAACTGAAAGTGGAACTGTCCTCTCTTTATCCTTCAGTGACAGGGCCATTGTGGGTAACATGATTCCTTCCTGACTCATCCGTGCTGGGTCAGGCTCAGGACTCCCTGGTGAGGCTGTGTGTACCTCGTCCCATCGACCCATGGTCTGTGCACACTGGTCGGCCACACCTCCTGCTGTTCTCAGTAATGCTGCAAGGGACTTGAGAGTGGAAATACCTGTTTAAGATTCTGCTTTTGATTCTTTCAGGTACTTACTCAGGAGTGGAATTATGGAGTCATATGCTAGTTTCAGAGAGGCTCTAAAATGCTTAGTGATTGTACCATCCTGCAGTTCCACCAACAGTAAGAGAAGGTCCCAGTTTCTCCATCGTCACCAACACTTTTATTTTTGGTTTCTTTGATATCAGTTGTAAGGAAAGAGAAGAAATGAAATAGAGAGTGGCGGCTCAACAGTAGCACAGGTGTATTTGGAAAAACCTGCGGAGGGGTGTCCAGTAGAGTGTGGGACCACCCTGCTGCTTACAGACTGGGGTAGATGTAGAGGAAATGAAGGGGGAGGGGTCAAGGTGCGAGTTTTCTGGTTAAACTGGGTTTTGCAGTAGGCTGGGGCTCCTCTGATAAGGGCCCACGTATGTAGAGTTTGAAGCAGTGAGTGGGGCTTTGCTGCCTGGCTGAGTGACTTCTGCTAATTTCCACGTTCATCGCGAGTCACCCACACGCTACAAGTTTCTATTGCATTGTGATTTTATCTGGCATTTCTTCTGTAGTTAGTGATCTTGGACATCTTTCTATATGCCTGTTGGCCACTCCTATACCATCTTTAGAGAAATGTCTGTCAAGGACATTGCTCACCCCCTGCCTGCTTTTTGTAAATCTTGTTATTTGATTTTTGTGGTTGAGTTGTAATAGTTCTTTACATATTCTGGATATTAACTTCTTATCAGATGTATGACTTGCAGATATTTTCTCCCAGTCTGTTGGTTGTCTTTTCATTCAATTGTTCATGTCCTCTGATTTTCAAGCTTGTTGAAGTTCATTGTGCATGTTGTCTGTTCTTTTCATGCCGTACCCAGGGGATCATTGCCAAGCCCAATACCGTGAAGCTCTTCCTTACATTTTATTCAGAGTTTTAGTCTCAAGTCTGTAATCCACATTGAGTAATTTGTGTTTATAACACAAAAGGGTCCAAATTCATTCTTTTGCACAAGTGTCTTATTAGTTCTTGTACTTTGAATATTATTTTCTGTGTTTGAAAACTCACACCATTAGGTGTGTTCACGGTGTCTAGATTTGGCATCTATGAAGACATCATTTTCTTACTGTACATTATGCACATGAGTAGAAAACTCAAGAGGGGACATGAGTCCTGTGTCTTATATTGGCTGTGAGAAGCATAGGAGAGAGGAGCGTCTAGGTGCACGGTGTGCCCAGGACTCTGCAGAGAAGCCCACAGGGGTTGGGGGAAGGAGAAGAGTAGACAGCCACGCAGCAGGTGCTCTCTGGGTGTGAATCAGTGCCCCCTTGGGAGTCTGGGGGCCTGGTCTCGTAGTCCCAGTCTCAGTCACAGTCTGTGACTGTGGCTGAAGAAATGGAGGTGTGGGCTTCCCGCCCTGCACAACCCAGGCCTTCGGAGCCAGGTCCAGGAGCAGCTGGGGGTGGGTGCCCAGCAAGCACAGTGGTCTGGGGAGAGTACCAACCGCTTCTGCTCCCTAGGGAACATCTGAGGCCCTGCATAGACGCCTCCCTGAATCGCAAACACAAGCTGATACGATTGAAATATGATTCACATAAACCTGAATTCTTCCTTCCAAATTATAAAGTGTACTTTCTTTCCTTTCACAGGGAAAATTGTCATATTTTTATTTTACTCCAATGATTCATTTTTCTTTTGGAAAAATAGGTCATTGAGCTAGACATTCCCAATCCCAAGGAGATGTTGAACCTTTTGCTGGAATTCATTCCTCTCTGAGCTTTCTGAGGTCCATTCATGACAGAGAAAAACATATCTCACCAAATCTAGTTGAAAAGCTAAGGAACATAACGAGCTGCAGGAAACAGCTGCACCCCACCCTCTAGCGTGGTTTCCATTCCCTGCTGCAGGGAGGCAGCCGCTCAGCAGCACACAGTGGCTATTCCAAGACACCCCCCCTCGCCCGGCTGCAGAGGGAACGTGCCCCTGCTGCCTCCCAACGTGGCCAGGCCTCAGTGTGCCCAAACCATCCTGGGTGGCCTGGATGGCCACAGGACCTCGTCTAAGCATGTTGGTACCTAGTATAGCGCTGTGAAGACACTGCCGACTGCCCTTCTGAACGGCTGAAGTGCTTTCCGCTCCTGATCGTGCCTGCAGTTCACGGTTCAACTGCTCCGCGTCAACACGGGTCTCGGTATCTTTGCCATTGGTTTCTTTTTTTCAACTTAGCTCTTGAGATAGATGCGGGGCGCTAGGTCACGATGTCCTCAGCTCCCGTCTCCCTCGTGTCTGGCTATGGTGCAGGTCTCCCCATGTGTTTCTGTCTTCCCTGCTCCTCAGTGAAAATGTCTCTTCCGTGTTTCACATTTTCCACTTGGATTATTTTTTCACTGTTGAGTTTTGAGTATTTATATATTCGAGATGTGATTTGATATACGAATGCCAAGTATTTTTCCCAGTGCGTAGCTTTTCTTCTTATGTTCTTAATATTGTCTATCACGAGGTTTTAGATTTGGTGAAGTCCAGTTTATCAGCTTTTTTCCTTTTGTGGATCATGTTTTGGCGTGGAGTCTGAGTTTCCAAGATTTTGATGTTATCCTCTGCAGGTGTTACCGTCTGTTGCTTTGCACTGAAATCTATGCTATATTTGGAGTTAGTTTTGACAAAAGCTGCCGTGTTGAGGTGCAGGTAACTTTCCTCCTTGTGGATGTCCTGTTGCTCTGGTCTCATTTATGGAGAAGGCTACACTCGCCCAATGGCTCACATTATACCTTTTCCTCTACCCTGTACTCGTATGGGATTTGTGCCTTTGTACTTGTTGGCTCTGTTCTGTTCCAATTATCTAAGTGTCTGTCCTACCAATGCCACAAAGAGAAAATAATGAAGACAGAAGGCAGCGAAATGGAGATGTTTTCTCCAGAATTAAGGGAAGTGATTGCTTTAACAGCTTTTGTTAAACCCCAACATTTTCGTTGCTTGTTATATTTTTTTCTCCTTATCTGCAACCCACCGAGAGGTGCATAAAGAGCTTATCTTGAATCTAGGAAACATGCATCTAAATTTTACCAGTTACTTCCTATTTGCCTTTCAATGGTAGTGGGAATGACACTGAACAACTTTGTGAATCAATGACATTTTACAAATCCTTTGACATTTTCCAATATGTTAGTGAACGTAGAGCCTTTTGTTAGGCTTAAAAATGTAGCCGTCTTGCGCGTGTGCGTTGGCTTGTGTTTGGCGTCCCTCTGGGCTCTGTGTCCTCATGGCTGCTCCTCAGAGCCTTGCTTTTCTATGCAGGTGACTCTTTGCAAAGAGAGCTGGTATTTTCCTCCCGTTCCCATTTCGGGCCCCTCACCTCTCTTCCTTTCTTATTATTTCTGTGCTAAGAACTTCATTTCAAGACAGAGTAGAAGCACAGATAGTGGGCCTTCTTTTCTGAACTTTACAGAACCTAAAGTTGTGGCTCACAGAGGCGGAATTTTCACAGTGAGCCTCCTTGCGCCCCCGGAGACCTGCGCCTGCCTGTCCATTTGGCTGAGCCACCTGTGGGTAGGAAGTTGCACATGTGCTTAGAAGTGAGTCTGCCCAGTAGCTCCACTTGCCTTTGCATGAAACTTTTGTTAGTTTTTAAAAATGAGAAGCTGGACCCGTGGATCAGCAGTTACCGCACTTGCCTGGCATGCGAGAGGTCGTGGGTTCGAACCCCAGCACCATGTACACATCAAAGTGTCAGAGCAACAAAAGCCACATGCAAAACTAAATAAAATTGATATTTCTCTCTCTCTCTCTCTCTCTCTCACACACACACACACACACACTGTTCCTCTGTCTTTAAAAAAAAAAAAAAAAGAAAAGAAAATGAGCTGGGCGATCACCATCTTTTTTCTCTTTGAAAGAATTTGTTGAAATACAGGCCATCCAGCCTTAAAAAGTTGGAAGACATATTTGAGCCATATTTCTTTTCTTCTTATTTAGTGGTTTCTGTATTTGTTTTTCTGAATAGGTTTTTAACAAGAGGTTTAATTACCATAATGAATGATATAAATCTATTCATTTTCTATTTTTTCTTAAGCACTTTTCAGTAGTTATTTTTGTAGGTAGTGTATGTTTCTCATGTCTTCACTTTTGCTATTTGATGATTTCATTTCTATTTATTTATACCCTCATTTTACTTTCCCATCCTCCTGCTCCTCCTCCTCTTCCTCTTCCTTTCCCTTCCCCTCCTCCTCTTCCTTCCCCTCTCCCTCCTCCTCCACCTCCTCTTCTCCTCCTCCTCCTCCTTGTCCTCCTAATTCTCCTCCTTTTCCTCCTCCTCTTCTCCCTTCCTTCTCCTCCTGATTCTCCTCGTCTTCTTCCTCCTCTTCTCCTCCTTCTCTTCCTGCTTCTCCTCTTCCTTCTCCTCCTTCTTGACTTGGGCTTCCTCTGCTGTTTTTTTCCTCTACCTTTACAAGTCTGATAATTGGGTCATTGAGTTTTGAAACCATATTCTTTTAATATGCACTTAAAGCTGTAAATGTATTTCCTGAGCTTCCTGAATTTCATCACAAAGCTTGATGCAGGTTTTGTCCGGCTGGTCAAAGCTGTGCGTTTCTGTAATGCTCTCTCCATTGCCCCACACTGTTTGCAGCCAGCTTCATAAGTTCCTGAACATCTTGGGGCGGGGGCTCTGTAGGTGACACCCATTCTTGAGTGTGTCAAGACCAGGCCTTTGTACTTTCTACTCTTCTTTGTTGAGATTTGCTTGGCTTTTTGGTCTGAGACTTAGTCGTTTTTCTAAATCACCCATGAATTCTTGGGAAAGGTCTCTTCCCTGAAAACTGGGTGCAAGGCTTTAGAAAGGTCCTTTAGAATTATCTTAGCCCTTAGTGATGCTGTCTCCTTGACAGCGACCACAGAGCGATGCTGTGGATATCCTCAACACTGAGTGGCTGTGGCCACATGGGGGTGTTCTCTGCAGTTGAAGTGAGGGTGTTCCTAGAGCTTGGGGAGCACAGTGATTTCAGGAGTGCGTTCTATTGGTGCATTGCTCCATTTTTGAGTTTCTGCTTTGCTGTAATATCATACCCTGAGCCATGACACAGCATATAGGGCCTTCCAAACCAACGTGAGGACAGCTATTTCTTTCTTCTCCAGGTGCTGCCTGTTTCCAAATGTGCGTTTTCACTCTTTCTGCATTTTCTTTGCTGCTCTCAAGTGCGGCTGCATGGAGGTACCCATTGGCTGGACAGTGCCTTGTGGCTGTGGCCCATCCTTCGTGGAGTGGGACAGAATGCGGGTGGACATACCTGCTCACCACAACAGAGCTGGCACACCTATAATCAGGTGAAAAAAAGAAAAGAGAAAAAGTCACAATACCCCTTATACTTTTGAATTATAAAAAACCAAATTATTGTTTATTTCAAGCCAAAGGACAGGGTTTTATTTAGAAAAAAAATTGTTGAAATCAAGATTTTATACATGTTTGAATTTGAAATTTAACAACAGTGGCCTTTGGTTCTTGCAGATCATAGGACAGGAAATTAAGAGCAACCCTTGGTGCCCTTTTGACAGCCTGTGAGGGATTCCTCAATGAATGCTGACTTGTCTCTGCAGAGTCCTCAGAGGTTAATGGACAGTTTCACTGGGAGAGCCTTCTGGGGCACTAAGGGCTGCAGGACAGCTGTGTCATTAGAATGTTCTCCGCTGCCAGCAGCATGCGAAGCAGCACATGCCACTCTAGATGTTGTTCTAGATCCCCACTCCTCGGGCTCTCTGGTGGCCCTGCTAACCCCTGGGCACCTAATGATAAGCTGGGACAGTCACGGAAGCCTTAGTGTGGTAAGCATCAAAGTCAGTACATCAAACGCGATGCTGTTCTTTATCCAGATCTAAGGGCAGCAGATGCCCTGTTCAGTACCTAGAAGCATCACCTGACTTGTCTGTGGCATCACCGTGACTTGTGTTAAATGAACACACTCAGAACAACCCGTCACTTCTGCACAGCTGCTGGTGTCTGTGTTGGAGCTCTTGAAAAAGGACCCTCTTTTAGCCAGTTGATACTTAAAACATCACTTTTACAAATACTTAGGAAGTCTTTTTTAGTCAGCTTTTCTGTTGCTGTGACTAGAAGACTCAATAAGAACAATTTTGGAGGAAAAGTTTATTTGGGAACTCATAGTTTCAAAAGTCTCAGTCCACAGAAGGTTGGCTCCATTCTTCAGGGCTGGAGGTGAGACTGAACATCATGGTGGAAGGGCATGGCAGAGGGAAATGGCTCAATGTATGACCCAGGAAGCAGAGAGAGAGAGAGTCCACTCACCAGATTCAAAATACATCCCCAAAGGTGCCCCCAGTGACCACCTCCTCCAGCCACACCCTGCCTGCCTTCAGTTACCACCCACTCAGTCCTAGTGGGGTTACTTAATCCTGTCAGGGTTGATTGACTGATTGGGATAAGGATCTCACAACCCAACTGGTTCACCTCTAAGCCTTTTTGTTCTGCTTCACACATGAACTTTTTGGGGATCTCTAGTACCCAAACCATAACAAGTCTTATGAAAACCTGGTAAGCTTATATCAAATGCAAATAAAGAGGAAAAGCACAAATCCCCAATGCTGCTTTCTCTCTTGCACTTACGCATAGGCAGCTGCACGTTGCAAGGCTGTCTAGAGAATTCAGGCATTTTGTCTTGTTTGTTCCTGAGCCACAGGGCACCTCCGACCCTCACAGAATCATCACTTTGGTCCTGGACAAGTCACAGCCCTTCTCAACTAAGTTTTCTTTACTTGAAAAACAGAGGTGGTCATAAGATAGAGCTGGTGTTTGTGAAAGTGGAGATTTGCAATGTCAAGAGAAACAAAAGGAAACAACATTACCTGGCTTGCCCTGCCCTAGAAGTAGGTGCCATCCAAGACAAGGTGGACCCAGCAGTGATGTCCGTCCCCCTGGTGAGGGTCAGCCACACTGAGAGCCTGTGTTGTTACTCCAACTTGCTTGAGAATTACGTCCTAAGTATTTTAACAGAACAGTATGTTACTTACTGAGCTCAATCTACTTTGGCAAGCCAGATTCTAGAGTTTTCTGTAATTAGCTTTAATTTTCTGCTAATAGGAACATTTTTGTCTAGTAGTTATTACAAGTGTCTGTATAGTTGTGTTTCAGGTATTTTGGGTGATGGTCAGGAAATATTACCTTGAGGGAAAATAAGTATTTTTTTTAAAGAGGGGGACAGTCAGAGAGAGAGAGAATCAATTCTGTTTAGTTTTTCATGTGACTTTTCTTGCTCCAACACTTCGTTGTGTGTGTGGTGATGAAACTATTGCACCACCACTCCAGCTCCAAAACTCAGTATTTATTTTACTCTTTTTTTATTAGAAGTATATAGAGATACAATTGAGGGAGAAAATTTATCAAACCAACCGTAATCAATGTGTATATACTTTGTTATCCAGGGGTAATGCCAAAACATGGATGACCACCTTGGGTTTCACCTGTTGCAGTTTCCCCCAGAAGAACTCATGCGTTAAATGGGTATTTCCTGGAGGAATGACATTGGCTTCTGGGATGGTTCCCCCATCTTCCCAATCTCCAGATTCCTATGAGTTCTTCATATACCCTTCCCCCCTCCCCAGCCCCTTCCCTAAACCTCCAAGCACCCTAGAGAGCCATCCCCCTATTACTCTGAAAGTCATACAATTTGAAATATTGTTAGGTTAGCCGTCTATCCTACTGCTTCCCCATATATTCTAGCATCCACAGCCCATTCAGCCCATGAGTCTCTGAGATTGGGATACTTCATTAAGCATAATTCTTTCCATCTCCATCCATTTGATATAAAAAGCTGTAATATCATCTTCTCTAATGGCCGAGTAGTATTCCATTGTATATAAGTACCAAAGTTTTTGTATCCACTCATCAAGTGAGGGGCATCTGAGTTGGTTCCATAGTCTAGCTATAGTAAGTTGAGCTGCTATAAACATTGAGGAAGCCACATCACTATAATACGCTGATTCTAACTCTTTTGGGAAAATACCCAGGAGTGGGATAGCTGGGTCGTAAGGTGGTTCCATCCTTAATTTTTTGAGGATTCTCCACACTGCTTTCCATAGTGGCTGAACCAGTTTGCAGTCCCACCAGCAGTGTAACAGTGTTCCTCTTCTCCCACAGTCTCTCCAGCATCTGTTGTTGTTTGTATTCTTCATTTTTGCCACTCTAACAGGAGTGATTTGGTATCTCGTTGAAGTTTTGATTTGCATTTCCCTTATAGCTAATGATGTAGAGCATTTTCTCATATATTTATGGGCTTTCTGGACTTCCACTGGAGAGAAGTTCCTTTTGAGTTCTTTAGCCCATTTATTGATTGGATTATTTGTGAGTTTGGACTTTAGTTTCTTTAGTTCCCTATATATTCTGGATATTAGCCCTCTGTCCGAGGTGTAGCAGGCAAAAGTTTTCTCTCATTCTGTAGGTTCTCTCTTGATACTCTTGACTAGATCTTTAGCTGTGCAGAAACTTTTTAGTTTAATTTCATCTCATTCATTTATTCTTGATTTTACAGCATGAGCCATAGGAGTTTTGTTAAGAAAGTAGCTGCCGACTCCTATATGCTGTAGTGTTGACCCTACTTCTTTTTCTAGTAAGTTTAAAGTTGTAGGCTTAATATCCAGGTCTTTGATCCATTTTGATTTAATTTTTGTGCAGGGTGAAAGATAAGGATCCAGCTTCAGTTGTCTACATATGGCTGTCCAGTTTGTTGAACAGGCTGTCTTTCTTCCACACTATACTTTTGCCCCCTTTATCAAATATCAAATAGTTAAGGATCCTGAGGGTTTGTCTCAGGATCTTCTATTCAGTTCCACTGGTCTTCAGTTCTGTTTTGATACCAATACCATGCTGTTTTTGCTGCTACAGCTCTGTAATATAATTTCAGGTCAGGGATTGAGATACCCCCTATTTCTTCCTTTCTGTAGAGTAATGTTTTGGCTAGCCTAGGTCTCCTGTTGTTCCATATGAACTTGAGAATTGCTTTTTCTATATCTGTGAAGAATGTCATAGGTATCTTGATGGGGATTGCATTGAATCTGTATAGGGCTTTGGGTAGAATGGCCATCTTTATTATACTGATTCTGCCTAACCATGAGCATGAAATGTTTTTCCATCTACTCAGGTCTTCTGTAATTTCTTTTTTTAGCGTTTTATAGTTTTCTTTGAAGAGGTCCTTAACATCCTTTGTAAGGTTAATGCCCAAGTATTTCATTTTTTTGGAAGTGATGGTGAATGGGAGAGATTTCCTGATTTCTTCTTCTGCGGATTTGTTGTTGGTGTAAAGAAATGCTAGTGATTTGCTGGAGTTGATCTTGTAGCCAGCTACTTTGCTAAAATCACCTATAAGCTGTAGGAGTTTTTTGGCCGATGTTATTGGGTCTTCTAGGTATAAAATCATGTCGTCTGCAAATAGAGATAACTTAACTTCCTCTTTTCCTATACAAATACCTTTGATTTCCTTGTCTTGCCTGATAGCTCTGGCAAGGAAAACTCAGTATTTTTAATCACAGAATGGATATTTAGTTTGTTGACCACTATAGTAGCAAACCCAAGTCCACAAGAGCCATAATCCTGTGCTTACTTATATAATGCTAAAAGAAAAATCTCTGTGCCCTCTCTCTTACATTCGACCATACTTTGGTCTCTTAGAGATAAAATCCACTGATCATGAGGAAAAGGGTTCAGTGATAAATTGGTGGAAAGTGACCACTGTGTGACACAAACAGCTGATCGCATCTGTGCTTTCTGTGACATCAACTCAGCACAATCACCATGCACACAGATCCAATGTTATTAGGGTGTTCAGAGAGACCCAGAATGACTTTCTGCCAAAATTTAACACAGTAGTTTAGTTATCATTATCTAAAAGTTTAACACAGAGGGGTGACATTTAATCCTTTGGTGTGAATTTACAAAACTAGGAAAGGGTGGATTAGTAATTGTGTTGAACAAAACTACATATCTGTGTCAAATGCTGCAGTTTGTTTCGTTACCGTGGAATCTCGAGTAAGACACTGACTTTGTTTCCCCCCAACTCTAAAGAGGACTTTGTGTTTGCATATATCAAGCAACAGGGAACTGGGTGAGTTTGCGGTTGTGCTGTGGGTGGTGTCCAGCCAAGCTCGCTCTGGAGAGCTGATGTCCTGGCCATAACGGCAGGTCTAGTGACTGCCACCTTCCCTCTGTTTCAGGTTGCTTCCAGCTATGTAACGTGTTTCGATCCCATGAAATGGAAATTGACCAGTGCTTGCTGGAGTCCCTTCCCCTGGGCCAGCGGCAGAGGCTGGTGAAGCGTATGCGCTGTGAGCAGATCAAGGCCTACTATGAGCGTGAGAAGGCCTTCCAGAAGCAGGAGGGGTTCCTGCGGAGGCTGAGGCATGGCAAGCAGCAGAAAGTCCATTTCAACCTCGGCGACATGATTCAGGACGCCATCATCCACCACAACGACAAAGAAGGTGCGTTTCGTCCCGCGGATCCAAGGCTCCTGCCTGTGGTTTCCCTTGGTCTGTTTTATTCAGTTTTGGTGGGGGTGGGAGATAAAAATCCTTTTTTAAATATTGGAGGATGCTTTTTGTACCTATCTGAAATCTTCAAGGAATTTCCAAAGAACATTATTGAAAGTCTCCCAGAAGGATGAAAAACATAAAATCACGGTGAAATTGTTGGATTTTACTTTTTAGGAAGTATCTGAAAAGCAGGTGACTTCTTCTCAAATTGCTCAAACTGTTGACGATAATTTTATCTGTGAGGTCGCTTCCTTTGATGGCTCTGGCTGTGAAGCTCATTGAACGCTCGCTCATATGTGGATAGTTACGGTAGCAAGGTCAGTTCCCTCGAAATGATTCGAAAGTCATTGACTATATGACATGTCGTGGTATTTTCCTTGGGTTCTCTTCCAGGAGTTTAAAGTCTCAGGTTCTACATTCAGGTTTTTGGTCTGTTCTCAGTTGCCTTTCGGGCTGGGAGAGGGGTGAGTGTCCATCTTCCGGGCTGGAGAGCCCGTCTTCCTGCGCCATTGATTGCAGACACTGTCCTTACCCGGTGTCTGGTTCCCGTGCCTCTGTGGATACTCAGTTCACTGTAGATGCGCGGGCTTGCTCCTCAGGTCTGTGTTCTGTTCCACTGCTCTGCATCTGTTTTGTGTTGGTCCCTTGCTGCTTTCCTTCTGCTCTGCCTTGAAATCCAGTGTCCTGAGCCGCCAGCTGTGTGCATTTCCTCAAGGCCACACTGGCTTGGTCTGTCCGTTGAATCTGACTGGCTCACACTTCTCAAAGACGGCCCAGTCCAAATCTCAGTTGTCTTCATGTGACCAAGTGCCTCACCTTTCATGAGTTCTTGAGTGTAAATTTTTTTGTTTTTTTTTTTTTTGTTTCCAGAACCTTCTTACCCAAGTTCTAGTGTGAGGGAACTATTTTAGTTCTTGGTCTAAATGATGAAGACCTTGAAGAAACAAACATAAACTAACTGCCCTCAGTTGGCTTAAAACCAATGGTTGAATTAATCTAAAACAAGTATTTTTCACAATGCGTTAAGCACAATTTGAAACCCAAAAGCTCTGAAACTAGTCCTTTTCTTTTTCTTTGTAGCTCATTTATTAGCAGAACTTTCCCTGACCTACTTATATTTTTTAACCTGTTCAATTTGGAAAAATTATAAATTTAATAGCATTCGTGATTCCAAGGCTTTAAAATAAGGGTTGTGAATCTGTACCTAAGGTAAATGACAGCACATTATATACAATAATAGCTGTAATAAGACTCAAGCATTTCTTTTCATGACTGTGCGTGGGCTTGCTAGTTCACAGAATCCTCAGAGATGTTCTGCTGTATGTATATGTAAAATACAGTGACAGCAGCAGGACTCCCTGGCATTCCGCTGTCCCTTCCCTCATGCTGTTCTCTCCTCTTCCATGGCCCTCCCTGTAACAGACACCTCCTCTTTGAGTCCATAAGCATGCTAAGGCAGGAAACATATATGTTGGGCTCCTCCCTCCTGCCTTTCTCGGCCCTTCCTGGAGAGTGGAGGAAGAGGCTGGAACAGGTGTTCCTGCTCCACCTGCAGCAGGTGAGGCCAGAACATGGTAGCTTGTCCCAGAGTGGAGCAAGAGTGTGGTTATATGATTAGCAGAGCACCGATGGGAGGTGTTGGTTGACTGGCTGCAGGGAGAATATGGATTTTCTTCTGCTGCCAGGACAGATCGCCCAAGTCTCGTAGTTGAAAGCAGCATAAATGAGTTATGCCACAGTTGTGTGGGTCAGAAGCCAGGCATGAGCTTCCTGGGAGGAGGAAAGGGGTCCTCAGACCTGCTCCTGGAATTCCGGCCCTTGGGACCACGGCCCTTGCTGATTCCCACCTCCTCTGCGGTGGGCACAGCCAGCCCAGGTGGATCCAGGCTCCCCTCCTGCTTCACATTTTGCCTTTTCTCTTTCCACCCTTGTGTGTCTCTGCCCTGCTCTTCCACTTCGGGGCCCTGTGTGATAACTTTGCTCACCCGGCCAACCCATGATCATCTCACTGCTTGAAGCCATTCCTTAGTAACTACGATTTGCTTTCCCCAGAAAATCCAGCACATTCACAAGTTTAGTGCCCTAGGGTAAACTCTGGGAGCCAGAGCCCTGCGCAGACTTGGAGAAAACATCAGATCTAGGAGAATGAGAAGCACCTCCGGGAGTTCAGGTTAAGGGAGGGGCCTGGAGGTGAGCATTTGAGGCTCCTGAGCATGGGGATGGCACTGAGCCTAAGGAGTAGATCTAAACACCCAGGGATGTAGTTGAGATAGAACTAGGGGTCCAAGGCTGAGACCAGAGGAAGTCCAGTACTAAGAATTCCCCAAAATGAGGTGGAACCACACACGCAGCCAGGAAGAAGGGAGGAAAGTGGGGACATGTGCTCTCTTGGAGCCAGGGGACGAGAACTTGCTAGGAAGAGGGATTGGTCCATTCTTCCAGCTACTGCTGCCCGGGCTGGTGGGATGCCCCTGCATTCAGAAGGTAGAGGCGAACGGTTGGGAAGAATGAGCTCCGTGGACTGGGACCCAGATGGTGGGGAAATAGAAATGGACATGAAGAACATAAAAAGGTCTTTAAATGAATTTTCCTAAAGACAGAGACTGGCAAGAGAGGTGCAGAGGGAAGAGAAATTAAGAAACGTTTCGAGGCGAGAGGAGAAACCGATGATCCTGGAGGAAGAGAGCAGCAGGGAAGGATCGAGTCCACGTACTGCAGACCACCACTGGCGGTGCAGCTTCAGCTGGGGTGTCACCTGGTAGCCTCAGTCCTGGTGGCTCAGTATCTAGGCCCTACCTTAGAGAGGCTGACTAAATCGGCCTGACGTGGGCAGATTACAGAGATGCCTGGTGCACAGAGCAGGCAGAGACCATCCAGCCTGGGTCAAGGTGGGTGGGCAGCAGCCCACGGCGGCTCTTGTGCTGCCTGATGAGAGAACCATGGCTGTCCACCAAGATGGGGTGGCGACCAGGAACTGCAGGTTAGGGAAAGAGGAGAGAGCGTAGGAATGTGAGAAGAAGCAGGGCAGAGGAAAACAGTGTGGGAAAAGTCAAAGCACTTGTAGGAGAAATCAGATCTGAAAATAAAAACTGGAAAGAAGGATCAAAGGTGACTCAGAAGTTTCAAGAATGTTCTGACGTGGTCTTTCTGCTCCTGCGCTCTATTATTAACTACTTGATTTCCTGTCCTAAGACTTTCCTGTGGCTCGTAGAGTACAGTTTGTCCCGTTGGCCTTCACAGGACTTACTCTACAAGAGTACTGATATCCTTTTGGTGAAATGAAGTACAAACTTATCTAATAGACAGTCAGTATTCCTTACTAAATTAAAATCTCCTGGTAGCCACACATGCTGGGCAAAGGTCTTACGATATGGTAATCGCATATGCCAGACGAAGGACCCACTAACTTTCTTGAGGTGTAGTGAGTGAGTGCGTGCTTTGTGAAGAGCAGGTTGCTTATGAATGTTAGTATAAAGATACTGACCTTAAGCAACCGGTGAGATTTGATTTTTCAATTCAAACAAGCAAAGAGTAATTTCCATTTGAATAATCCATGATTGATTTGAGTTGGGTTTCATTGAAGACATTATTTTTGTGCTTGGGAATATCAACGGACAGAAGGCACTGGATTGTGGAGTCCCGCTTTTCTTGGTACGGTGACCAGCGTTCAGTAATCGAGGGAGAGAGCACCAGGAAGCAGTCACCTGCAGGTGCAGAGGCACAGGTACGCCCGTGTCCTCACAGGCTTGCTCTGAACCGGACACCACGGCAGTTCTATCCTACACACCGGCTAGGTCACTCTTGATGGCAAAGTAACAAATTGTTTCTGAAGTGTGGGGAGAGAACATCTTCAGAAAGGCGTCCTGTGCAGCTCTCTCGTTGCCATCAGTACTGGAAGAGAGCACTGTCGGGAAGGGAAGCTCCCATTACCCATGGCAGAAAGTTCCAGACAGCAGGGAAGGCGGGCGTCAGCCTGAGCTGATGAAGAGTTGCTTTAACGGCTCAGCGAGTGAGTCCAGCAGCCATTAAAATGGTGAGAGCATTTTTGCATCATGCAGGTTAGGACAGAGCACTGTGGAGAGTGCCTCAGCGTGGGCCACGGTGTAGAAGTAGCAGACGGAGCGGTTTCCACCGCAGACATGCATTTCTCCTGTCCTATGACACCTGAGGCTTACAGGCAGCTCCTTATTAAGAGAGAGAGAGAGAGAGAGAGGAAGGGAGAATCACGTTTACTTAGTTTTTCATGTGGCTTTTGTTGCTTTGAGACTTTGTTATATACAAGGTGCTGGGATTCGAAATCACAACCTCACACATGCCAGGCAAACGCTGTAACCTCCAAGCCACCACTCCAGCCTGGCAGCTCCTTGCTGTAATCTCACAGGGTGGAGAGGAAGCTCTGGAACTCTCCCTTTTAAGGGCACTAATCCCAGGTTGGGAAAACTGCCTAATTGCTCCCAAGTTCCCACCTACCGCTATCATTTGGGGTCAGGCCTCACACCTGTGAATATGGAAAGACACAAACATTCAGCCCATAGAGAGTTCACACATTCAGGGGTACTTGGGCTAGGTGAGAAATAGTGGACACACACATATACGTGCACACAAACACGCACACACAATGCACGCATAACCCTTTCCTGCCTTGGAAATACCCTCGTGAGCACTAGCCTCAATGTTTTGGAAGGAGCCTGTGAGCTTCTTGTGATTTAGGAAATTAAACTGTTGTAAGAACGCAAGCATCTCTCTAAATACATTCTGCCCTCTCCAGCATGTGTTTTACTTCTTCCAGAAATGTGTCCAGGAGAAAGGATCCAGCGAAATTTTCGTTTAGTTTAGCTGCTAACATAGTCAAATGAACAAGTTTATGCTACTGAAAAAGTAAAAAAAAAAATTATCATGAGAAAAAAAATTCCCACTTACATTAATGTTTAAAGTTTGCAGATTGTGCATTTGTGCGAATAACTCTTCTTTATCTCGTATGTCCAAGCACTTGTGTGGGCTTACTGAGCGTAAAGCATCAAGGGCATGTTTTCAAGGGACTTTTCTGTGGTATGATTTATGCTGAGGTTGCAGCATGTCGTTTAAAGGTAATGCAGTTTTTTAAAACTTCATAAATACTGCACTTTGTAAGTGTAAATTGAATACAGTGATGCTTTATTGCTTTCTTCTGGGAGTTGCTGATATTTTAGTTGCGATTTGTGATTTTAATAAACTGCATCAGTCTGGAATGTGCTGGAATGTGTTCAATAACTCTTTTCCCTCTAAAAACAAACTTGGTTCTCAATTTTCTTTTAGAGTTGTTAATTCAGCTCTGAGTTATGCCACTCAAAAGCCATAGAGAGCGAGGAGGCAAGTCAGAGACAGAAACAGAGGGTGTAGGAGGCTAGAGGACAGGAGTTCAGAGGAGCTCGGGACCCTGGCTTGGGAATGCCAGTGGAGATTCCCCTGGGAGTCGCTGTGCCTGGGCATCTCCACTTCTCACTGCAGAGCCCCTCGGGATGTTCAGCTAGCTGTGACCACTATGTCATGGTTGTCTGGCACCTTGCAGGCAAGCCTGCTTGACCAAGCTTTGAATGTCCCTTCCCAGCAGCCACCAGTAGTCAGTGTGATGTTCTCCCCACTTACAGATGAGGAAACTGAGTCCCAGAAGGAGAAATGGCTGTCTCAGGTGACCTGTGTTGAGAAGCGGTGGGTGGTTTTGTCCACGGTATCGTACAGCCTCTCAGGCTGATTTCCGATGGTAAAATTAGCTAAACAGTTCATTCCCCAGGTGATTGGTCTCTGATGCTGTTGGGCTCCTTGCCTTGTTTTCCGCTTGAGTTCTCTGCCTGCGTCGAGGAGTGAGCCATGGCTGCTGGAAGCATTCACACTCAGCATCTCCTCACTCTAATGGCTTTGCTTGATGACTTAGCAGGTTCAAAGTTGACTATCTACCTCAGCCATTCCCAACCGAAATTTCTGCTTCTGTTCCAATTTTAGTTAATGTTGCCAACACTGCCCTGGCCTTCTATAACAGAGATCTTGAAATCATTCTAATTTAGGTGCTAATTTGTAAAGTGTTTGATTTTTACCTTCTTGGAATAATCTTCAGAAAATATCAACTGTTTTTAGTTCACACAGAGACCTTGAAAATATGCCTAGAACATGTAGAAATAATCAGACATTGCATGGTCTGTTAATTGATACTTTATTAATTGCTATTAATTGTTAGATTGGACTTATTTAGAATTTCGTAAGTAAACCCTGAGGACCAAATTTTCTCTCTATCCACCTTGTGCCAAAAAGTTTAGCCTTGGGTCAAAGCACAAGTTTCAAATACACCTTAAATCTTTACACATAAAAGCATAAAATGGGACTGCCTGTTAATTTATGATTACTTAGCTGTGTCAGAGTGTTTTCTGTTGCTATAATGAAATACCCGAGGAGGGGTACTTATAAAGACTTATAAAGAAGAGAGGCTTATTTAGCTTGCAGTTTTGGAAGCTGAATGTCCAAGACCAGGTTGCCCACATATCTGCCTCTGGTGAGGGACTGGTGGCAAGGCCACCAGAATGGCAGGAGCACATTCGGAAGAGGTCACAGGGCCGCATAGGAAGGCAGAAGGATTCAGCAGCTGGGCTTGTGTTGCTTATAACAGTGCACTGTCATGGAGTTTACAGGGTCCCCTGACAACCACAGGACCCCGTCCCAGGGTGGGTGGCACCCTCTCACCTTCCACGAGGCCCTACCTCTTAAAGGGACTGTGCTCCCAGCACACGAACCTTGGGGAACACACTCAAATCATATCCAAGCCACAGCACCAGCCCAGCCCTTTCCACGTAATAACTAGATTGTCAGAGAAGGTTGTGTAGAAAATGGATAAATAGGTTTATTGATTTTCAGTGTCAGGATATAAAAGCGAAAGGAGCCGGCTGTGATTCTGCAATTGCGTTGAGCAATTGCTATCTTGATCTCCGGCACTGTGCACTGTGGGGTGAGGGACTTGTGTGACAGCAGCTTCACTGCCCCCTGACCTCACAAATCAGCTGCGCAGATCATCTGTGAGGAAATATGACAGGCAGTAGATGGGGCTAAAATGAGCCCTGTAGAAAGGAAGCCAGGGGCTGCCACCTTGAGAAGGGTGCCCAGTCCCTGAGCAGGCTCTGCACCCGGAACCCTGGTGCATTTTCTGTGTTGTGACTGGGAAGTGTGTTGAGCCGTCCACAAGGACACACAGCTCTAGGAGTCAGAATGAGGAGCATGTGTTTAAGATGGGCTGAGTGTCAACCTGCCACGGGCTGGATTTAACTAATACAAATGCCTTCTGTATTAAATACCTCGGCTTTTAAAGCAGATATGGAGTCTCATCTTGTCTCTAGGAAAGAACGTGCCCCAGGAAAGTTCATCACAGTACACTGAAGTTGGGTCTTCCAGGTTTAGAGCAGGCAGCATGCCTGGCCATGGGGCAGAGGGCTCTACCACCCGCCCCATGCCCACTCACGGGGACGCCAAAGATGCCTCAGCAGCCAAGCTGTGCACCCAGCTCCTTGTCCCGGAGGAAGAGGTGCAAGAGGATGAGGCTCAAGTGGGACATTCGTTGAGACAGCCCCAAGGAACTTCTAGGTTTTTAAAGGATGAGTCTGAACTCCAGGGCCCTGTGCACTCAGATGTCCTTGTCTCAGTGAGTCTAGCCCACACACGTGCACAGTGGGGTCACCTGGGCTGACCAGGATTTCACACGGTTTGGTCCACTGGACCATAACGCTTTCGATTAATAGGCTACAGCCTTTAGGCAATTGAAGGGGCCCAATGATAAAATACAAAATCATAGGAATTGGAAATTAAGGGTGTCTAAATTCTGGAGGATTCTGTATGAGGTTAATGTGTGGCTTAATATTTCATCAACACCAGATTCAGATTCCAGAGAAATATTCATTATTTAAAACTGCTGGTTATACTGCCAACTTTTCTGTTGGCAGTATAAGTAAAGAACATTGAAAAATGTTCTTTATAGGCATTAATAACCTAGATGGGAAAATCTACTTTTTAAAAAAATTGTTCCATTTGAAAGGAGTTACTGTGGGCATTCGCGGGAGTGAGGTGAACAGGAGATGAGCCTGACCCTGTGCTTTCTTGGAGATGTTTCCCAGTTGGAGGACAGGAAGGGACTCGAGCATGACAGGCACCTGATCGCAGGCTTCTATTTCCTCTAGGACAGCATCACAGCACGGCCAGGGCCTGGCATCAGGGCTCTGGAGGGCTCTCCACTCTGACCAACAGCGGTCAGTGCTTCCCCTTCCCGCCTGCAAACGCTGTTGGCAGTTGTGCCTCTCCCGTGAGGGGCTGCGAGGATTAGTCAGGTGGTACATGCAGAGATCTTCCAATGACATCTGTTGGACACTACCATTGTACATGCTACTAAATGCTGCTACTTCATCACTTGAAAGAGAATTAAGAGGTACGACAGGAGCATTAAAGAGTCTAACGACCTTGCTGGGGTCTGACTCAGCAGGGCTCACCGTGGGTGTAGGTGCATAGGAATGGACCAGAGCTTTCGGGACGTCCTGGGCAATCATGCTATAAACAGGAATAAATTCATATTCTAATTATACAGGAAAAAAGACTGAAGACAGACGGATGAGCTCAGGAAATTAATGTAACTGTAAGCTAATGAGAAATAGGAATTGGATGAAACCTCTGGAAATGGATTGAAAGAAAACACTGCAAGGGGACTAAGCATCTTTGCAACCATTGCTTTTGACCATGATGATGTGCCAGTGGGCGCCGTTGGCATTTTATATGCAATGTGCTAATTTCCTCTCCTGAATAAGTCTATCAAGTACTATACTGGGTTAAATAGAGTCCCTCACGTTCACATTCACCTAGAACCTGTGAATGACCTTATTTGGAAAGTACAGGATTGCAGGGTAATCAAGGTCAGGGCATTCTGGACTTGAGCGGGCCCTGACCCAGTGACCAGTGTCCTCACACCTACAGAGGCACAGGATGGATTGTTACAGCTGCAATCTGAGCATCTGCCAGGACTGCCGCTGCCCCAGGAGCTGGGGGAGGCCTGGCTCTGTGTGCCCTGGAGCCTCCAAGGGGCCACCCAGGCTGCACCTTGCTCTTGGACTCCTGACTTCCAGAGCTGTGGGGAGGATGCAGTGAATTTGTATTAAGCTGCCCACAGCCGCAGGAAACAGATGTAGGCTCGTACACCCTCTCCTGGAATTTTATAGATCAGGGTACTGCAGATGAGGAAGTCAGACCTGGTCAAGACCAGTTGCTCAGGGCGGAGCTGGACCAGACCCACATCCGCTGCTTTCATGGGGTACAGATTCCCGGGGTGGCCCCCAGCTGCTCACAGGCCCCTTGTATGCCAGGAGGTGGGTTCCCCTCCTCCTGCACCTCTGATGCCCTGTGAGTGTGTGTGTGTAAAGCTACCTGCTTCAACCCCACCTAAAGGGTCCTAGAAACAAGGCCACCCTCTGGGGCTGAAGCTGGCTTGAGTAGGCTGTGCACAGCGGTGAGGTCTGCACAACAGCGTATCCTTTCCCTCTGGTTCCGCCATTCTTGTCAGTGGGACTTTTGACACGGATTGCTGTGTGAGTATGTTGCCGTGAAACCAATTTTCCCCAGGACATCAGCACATCTGATCTCTCCATTGGCACATCCCAAGATGCCAGTGGCTCTCCATACCAAGCAGGAGTCCTGTGGGCAAGGACAAGCGCTGGGCTGGGACTGTTTCTCTGGGGACCTTGTGTACCGCAAAACAGAGTCTGGTCTGTTTTTAGCATTGTACAGTCCTCCCAGCATGAATCACACACAGCTTTGCTTCTGTCTTCTGTCCTCTACCTCTTTTCCCTCCATGGCCCCCCAAATCCTGAGCTTGAACCTCTCTTGCAGAACTTCTTGTGTGTTCTCTTAAGGAGTATCAGTTCCTCCTTTCTTGCGTGGCAGCCGTTTGCCCTCTGGATGCCTGGGGAGCTGGGTCATCTCCTCATTCATTCTGGGCTTGCAGCCTGTTCCTCGCTCAGGCCAACACTTTCCCATTCACCCAGGTGGTACATGGCAGAGCAAGGGGACAGGTGGAGAAGCTCTTCTGCTCTGGTGGCCATGTGGCCTGCAGCTCAAGGCTGGGAGCTGTGCCTCCCTGCTTCTGGGCACACAGTCTGGGCTCCAGGGCTCCCTGTGCAAGATCAGCCTTCCTCACGCCCTCCAGGGAGACTCTCCTCTCCCAAGCAGCCTCCTAACATCCTCAGGCAAGACAGAGCATTTCACCAACTCTGTCAGTGTCCATTCCTATAGGCCATTTTCACTTGTCCCCAAGTTCATGTCATCCTCGTGTGCTGGACAAAGAAAAGGACCAGAACTTGTCCATTGCTCATCGATGTGTTTAGCAAACCTACACTGAGTCCCTGCCATCTTACCGTGGTCCTCTACAGCCGGGGCAGGGCATGTGGCAGAAAGAAAAGCTGGCACAAGGGGCATTAGAAGGAGCGATTTCTTTGTCCCCACTACTGAGCTTCATAACACGGTGCATTCCCAGCACAGAGACTGTGTTCATGCCCATCAGGTTTTCCAGGAAACTGGAGCCAACAGGACACGTGACACACATCTGTGCATGCCCACTCATGCATGTGTGCATGTGTGTCTGTACGTGTACATTTAGTCAGTGGTTCCATGGTTCAAGGAAGGGAAGAGTGGGGTCTTGGCAGCGTGGTGAGACAGTGCCTCCTGATTCCTTACTTGCTACCTCTCGGTTTCTTCCTCAGTCTGATGCTATTTCTTACAGCTGCGCCCTTTCACTAAGGTAAATGTCTAATAAGGATTAATGACAAAAATATGAAATCTGTAATTTCAAATTCTTCACCCACTTAACTTTTGATTAAATTGAAACTGAAGAAAGTAAACACTTTGGTTCACTGAATTGATACAGCAGCCAAGTCTCTGATTCATCAATTTTAGAGAGTATGGTGGTTGCTGGTATAAACCTAGAGTGTGTGGTTTTTGTTTTTTGTTTTTGTTTTTTTTTTTTGATTCATTGTGCTCACAACAGTTTATGAGAAAAGAAAAAGTGTGACTAGCAAGTTTCATAGGAAAAGGCACAATCCGTCAGAGGCCCGGCCTGCTGCTTAGTTTATCAGTGCAGCAGCCAGGCGGTTTGCAGATTGTATTTGCCCTCGACAGTGCGGCTGTAGAACATGATGAAGTGAAATGTTTTGCAGGGAGAATGTAGATTTGTCATTTGTAAGATCACAGAAGTGATTTGGTGTATGCAGGAACAGGCAGGACAGAATGCATTACCAGCATTCTTCTGAGCTTTTCCAGTACCCATAAAACCTCTAGAAAGGAAAGGTGTGAGCTGGTTCGTAGAACAGCATTGCAACAGTGTCCAATTCACCCTGCCTTCCAGCCTCTGGCCTGCTTGGTCAGTGTTTGCCTGCCCTGCATGGCCCACAGTGCTGGCACAGAAGGCATATATGCATGTATGTACATACACAGGCCCATGTAAGTAAGTGCAGGTACTACATGCATGTCACTATATGTGTGCCTGTGCCATACGCATGTGTATTTACACTTGTATGCCCGTGTAAATGCATGTACTACATGGATGTCACTGTACACATACCTGTGCTATGTGTGTGTGCATCTGTATGTACATGCCCGTGTAAGTGCATGTACTACATGCATGTCAATATAGAGGGCCTTGTTATGTGTGTCTATACATGTGTGCCTGTACACATGTATAGATGTACAACATGCATGTGTCTAAATGTGTGGCCCTGCGTAACTATGTACCTTCCTAGTTCAGGGAAAGAAGGGTTGGGGTCTTGGCAGTACAGGAGACATTCCTGTGCATGATCTTAAGCAGCCCTGGTGTCTCTTCCTCGTCTCATGAGGACACCAGTCCCAATGCACCTGGGACCTACTCCCATGATCATGTAGAACTTTAGTCACCTCTTTAAAGGCCCTACAAATCAGGTCACATTGGGGTTCCAGTTTTGCATGTGAATTTGAGGGGGGCATGATTCTGTCTGCAAGGGTACCCCGATCTTTAGAGGTCTGCTCTCTTACCCTCCTCCTCCGGGACATCACATTCCACGACAGCCTTCAAGTTATACACCTGCTCTCAGTGCCCGATGTTTTCATTTACAAAACCATCTGAGGGACTGAAGCTGGCTGCAAGTGGGCAGGATCTTGCCAGAGGGCATTAGTATCCACCCCTGAGGGTGGTCTTTATGAAAGAGCTGCTCTTGCTTCACCTCTGCAGTGATCTCTGTCTCTGTCTCCTCTCTTTCTCACGTGTGCTCCTGGCACTGTGATGCTGTCTGCTGAGACCCCCTCACCCAGGCCAAGCAGACAGGGTATCCAGTCTTGGCCTTTCAGCATCCAAGGCCCCCAGCCTCGGGTGTTCTGAGTTAGCACCCGGCTCTGACCTACCCTCTGTGCAGCCTGTGCTCCACAGACAGAACAATCCAGCCAGCTCTTCCTCAGAGTCCCTGGACTTCCTTTTTCAGTGGATTCCAGGCATCCTCAGTTTGGGAATATGGGGAGAGACACACATTCACACCGCAGCGTTCCCTTTCCTCAGTTACGCCAGGCCGGCTCCTGCCCCAGGCCACTTTTAAAGCCAGACCCTGGTGGACTCCTCTGCCACCTTCCCCAGCGCCCTGCTGAGATGGCCTGTGGCCCACTCTGGCCCTCCTGCCTGGGCCCCGCCCTGCCCACTCCAGCCCTCTTTGCGTTGGCCCCGCCTACCCCACTCTGGCCCTCCTGCCTGGGCCCCGCCCCACCCACTCCAGCCCTCTGTGTTGGCCCCGCCCACCCTACTCTGGCCCTGGGTCCTGCTGTTGCTCCCGAGTTGTGGCCACTGTTGACTCTAGTCTGATTATCACTGTTGTCCCTAAACCGATCCCCTTAACTTCCTACCCGCTCTGACCCACTCTTCTTACCCTAAAGAAGACAAGTCTTCAAAAATGCAAGTATATTTCTCCCCTCTGCTCAAAAATTTATAATAATCGTTAGTTTCCAAACTCCCTTTCCAAATGAGTAGCCGTCATTGACCTTTCCAGAGTGAAGAGTGAACAAGAGGGCCCTTGGCCACCTTGCATCCCACACCCAGCCTGCTGCCCACACCAGCACCTCCTGCTCCACCTGCATTCATTCACTTCCTCCAATGTCTCTTGCTGTGGCCTACCTGCAACTTTGTGTCCTTGTTCTGCAACCCTGCCCTCTCTGAGGGCCACTTCCCACTCATCACTGAGATCACAGCTCATCTCTAAGCTCCAGGCCTCGGGCACTTCTTCAGAGCAGCCTTCCTTGCCTCTCCAGGAGGCCTGGGGTGCCTCCTGTCATGCAGGCGTCACAAAATGTACCATGGCACTGCAAGGCTGCTTCTCTGGGTCCAGTGCTCAGTGGGTCCCATAGAGCAGGGCCTGGTTTTCACTCTGCATGCCTCATCTCAGTGCCTGAGTGTCCTTGCTCAGATATCTCAGGTGGCTGAATTATATGTGCATGTCATTTTTGGCACCTCTCTATTGCAAATTAATATGCAACAACTATCGAGATAGCTGTAGAAATCAATGGTGCTTTTCCCCTTGCCTTACTGAGTGTCAGATTTCCCGGGTCTAGTCTAATATTTGCCCAAGTATCCAAGGTCAATACTGGCGTCTGGGTAAACCTCTCCACAGTTCTGAAATTCAGGCTTGTTACAGAGATTGAGACTTCTTTGTCTTGTCATCCAAAGAAAAGGCAAAACTAACTGCTGTGAGTATGGTCAACAGACTACTTCTATATTTCAACACCCAGAAGCACTTAATTCTGGGGTTGTGCTCATGTGGGGAAGTTGGTCTTCCTGTGAGGCTGCAGGAGGAGAAAGCATGGTGTGGGAGAACCTCACGCATCTCCCCCACATGTCTCTGCCATCCACGGTGGACCTCCAAGGGGTTAAGCCTCAGGTGCTACCCTCGGCACCGGGGGACAGTCAGCACCATTTAGGAGCCCAGACTTTATGTGTGAATGGTGGTGTCTGTATATTATGCATTCCTGTACTGACGTCTTATAAATAATAAAATAGTGATTTTACTAAGATCTCAGTGGCCATTGGGAAATTCTCACATAAAAATGATTTTCCAGTCTGCTTTTTGTTCAAGAATGTCCGATGTCTTTCTCATGGCCTCTGGTCCCTTTCACAGGGTAATTTTTAAAATCGGTCATCCAGAGTCGGGTCACTACTCTCGTTTTCCCTCTTGGAATGTTAATCTGAAGCTACACTGGTACCTAGTGCTATCTATGCTAAGCTGACCTGACCTCTTTTTCTACACCCCCTCTCCTTTGCTCATAATCAAGCATTTCTTTGTCCAGAAAATCCGATTTGAAAACTAGTGGTTATGTGTGATGTTTTCTGTATAAACTGACCCCAGGCCTTTGACATCTTCCTTACAGACTCCACCAGTGACTTTAAACGTTCTGCCCCTCACTCTGCTTCCCGGGTTTCCTAAAGGGAACTGGGCACCTTCACTCCTGCCCCTTCTCTGTGGCCTGCTCTTTGCTTCTGGCGGCTTCACTCATTCCCCAAACATACTCTTTCCAGGCCCGTATGTGCCCAGCATTGTGTCGTAGGCAATGGTGGTCGAAGCAGGTGAGTTCCTGGGGGACCTTGATTCATGGAGTGAGTGGTTTAGAATAAGAACGCAGCCCCACGCTGTTTCTGGGGTCTTCTTTTGCCTGCTTTCCTGAGAATGTGGGCATGAGCTAGCTCCCTGTCATTGCTCTGCTGGCATGCCTAATGCTGACCCTCAGGACAGGGACTGGCAGATACTAAAAGGAAGATATGATTAAGCTGTTGCCGTAAAGTACCAACCATGTTAACACTTTGGGTTATAAATTTTAACAACATATATTGTTGGTGTCACACTTGAATTGAATTTTATTTCCATAGTTCGTGTGGGTTTTGAACCTCATAACCAGGGGAAACTCTTGGGGCTTCGATTTAAAAAGTTATGTCACACCACTAATTTTATCATTAGAATTAGTTGAGATTTAATTATTTAAGTACAATAAATAAGTATAAATTTACTTATGTTAATTTTTCATGTTTACCTTTAGGGTCGTATGTAGACATTTTAAGAAATCACATTTGCTTATTAAGTTAATGATTTTAAAAGAACCCAGAATTCTTTCATGATACTGTTATAATAGTTAAAATGAATCCTTTTACTTGAATTGCCAATAGGGATCTCTGAGTGATTCACACACATTTTTAATTATCTTTTCAATTATTACACTTTGTAAGAATTCAATCAACTTTCATTGTCAAAACTTACCTATGCTGAACTCAGACAAATCATCTATTTTCTTGCCTCTTTTATGAGCTGTAGTTTCTTATCTGAATTCCGGAACATATACAGAGTCGCTGAAATGTGAAAGATACAAACGATCACTGAAGAAGTGAAAGTCAAAGGCTCCTTGGTTCCAACCTGGACTTGGAAACGGGAGCACGTTCTGCAGGCTTCTGTCTGGTTCGCTTCCAGCAGAGAAGAGCCAGTTAGCTGAGGGACAGTGACAGCCGCATCACAAGACCGTACAGAATTGTGACTCCACATCCAGCAGCTGCGGTGGGGACTGAGGGCCTCACCTGTGTCTCTCAGATACGGTGAATTTGCCCATTCTGAAGTTGCTCTGCCAATGTGCATGAGCGTGGGCACTCATGTGATGTCCTGTTTTCTCCAAGCATTGCTTAAAGCCCTCCTTTCTCAGCTTAGCAAATCCACCTGACAACTCTTGAACTCTTTTAACACAAAGGTCAACCTCAGTGCCTCGAAACGTGGGTACAACAGGGAGCCAGGTGCACCTGCGCAGCCTGGTGAACACTGGCCTTAGTGGCCGGGGTGGGAGATGGAGCAAGTGATCTGCCCTCCCGTCTCTTTCTCACCTTTCCCTCATTTTCTTTCTCCTCTTTTGCCGATGGTTAAAATAGAAGAATCCCTCCGAGTTCGTTTGGTCAGTTATTTCCGTCTCTCTTTCCCCGCTGCCAGTCTCACTTCCTGCCCAGGAGCTGGAGGCCCAATGTGCTGACCGTCTCTGGTCACGGGCTTTCCTTTCTGCTGGTTACTCTGGAATACGTGCAATCCCACTCTCTTCTCACTCATCCCTTCTTCTCCAAAGCCTTAAGTCAGTGCATCCCAGTGAATAATGGAGATACCTGGATCACCGCGCATTGTGCTGGCCGGGCAGCGATTGCTCTGCACTGAGATGGGCCACCTGACACCTACCTGGTGCTGCACCCTCAGGGCTCAGTCTCCCTCTGCCAGGTCCCTGGTTTGTTAACAGCCGGGTCCAGAAGACCCTTTGGTCATGCACTCCCATTCCTGGGAAGCTGCCTGCTGCTTCCTACAGGGTGGAGACCTCTTTCCAAGTTTCAGGAATTCTGTGAAGTGACCCTAGGATATGCTCAATTCTCTCCAGCCCACCTGTGCTCCCGGCAGTCAGTCCCTCCTCTGGCTTAGGTGCACCCTGATTTCATTGTACCTTGCATCTTCTCGCCCCCGTGCCATTCTGCACAGTACTGGCTCTGCTCAAAGTGCTGTGTCCTCTCACCTCTGCTGTGTCCCCTCCCCAATGAAATTTCAATAACCAAGAATCTCCCCAAAGTCTCCTACACTGTTTTTCATTCCTGTCTGTTTTCCTGTCTATAGTCAATTAAATGTTCCCCAAGATTTTAAAAAAGTGACATTTTTTTCTTGATTGATATACATTTTTTTTTAAAAAAGAGAGGGACAGTGAGAGAGTGAGAGTGTGAGAGAATCAATTTTTATTTAGTTTTTCATGTGACTTCTGTTGCTCTGAGACTTTGTTGTGTACGTGGTGCTGGGGTTTGAACTGGCATCCTTGCCCATGCCAGGCAAGCGCTGTAACTGCTGAGCCACCGCTCCAGCCCCAATACACTTGTTTTAATGAATTGCTTTGGACACATTTATTGCGTGTTGCTCTGTATTAGTCACCCTGAGACAGGTGGAAAAGTTAGGCAATCAGAACAGTGAGAATGTTCCAGTCAATCAAGGGAAAACTGGTTCTTTTTCCTTTAGGATCAATTTGACATCCCCAGTGCTAGTGAGAAGGATCTGGCAAGGTAGGTTCAGATGCAGACGCTCCCTTCTGCTAAGCAAGGTGCCACGTTCTTTCTATTGATACCTGAGGCTCAAACCAAAGACTGGACCCAACCAGAATTCCCCACGCCCATGTCTTAGGTTTGGGGAGAAGGGAGATAATGACCAATTGAAGGGAGACCATCCTTTAAAACGGGCAAACCTAACTGCCTCTTGGGTTCTGTCCCCTTCTCCTACTCTGGGGAATTCTGCTCTTTGCTCTATGCTTTGCTGTCTATGATTTTCTTAAAATTAAGTCTGTCTACTATGCTGGCCTCAGTGTCCCTCGTTTCATTCTTCATCTCCAGGGGACATGAACCCAACTTCCACCAGACTGGCATTAACCTCAGGCTTGTTCCTGTCCTGAGACAGGCGGCAGGTCTAGAGGAGACTGTGTTGCGTCGCAGGGTGCATTCTCACATTGGGGAGCTTCTCTGGAGAAGAATTGACTTCCAAGCTGATCGGGTTTTGGCAAAATCCATTTCTCTGTGGTTCAGGACTGAGGGCCTGGCCAGCTCCCTGCATGTTGGCAGCTGCTGGACCACAGCTGGGTGGGAGCAGACTGGGTCCACTCATGAGGTGTCAGGTAGCTGACCCACACCTGGCTGAGTTTTGTGGGTGTGGAGCTGTAGTAGGCCCTACCTGCGCTCTAGAGCACCAAAGGTGGATCTTGCCAAGGAGGTTGCCCAGAGGGTGTCCACCCATGCCACTCTCACTGCATGACGGAAGCCTGGTAATAAAGGACTGCCCTCAGTCCCTGAGTGACAGCGGTTGAACTTGCGTTATTTTCAGTATCATCAAAAGTGAACATCGATGCTGAAGTGGGCAATATGCAGCCCAGCTCTGGGGATGCTGGGCAGGTGACAGGAGGGGACACAACGGTTCAGCATGCTGTGATGCTGAGTGGTGGCGATGTGCAGGGAGGTGCATTCAGTGCACTCTGGAGAACTTGCAGCTCACGGTGGACGTTTCTAGAAGCCACCCATGCACATGTGGAGGAGGAGCACCTGCAGAGGTCTCTCCTCTTCCCTTCCCACTCTGTCTGTCTCTCTCTTTCTCTCTCTGTCTCTCTCTCACACACACACACCTCTGTTGACCATTTGAATTCTACCTCCCTGAAGAGATTAGTTAATTCAAAATGATTTCATTAATCTCAACCATGCTTTTAATATAAATTTCCCTAAATTCTCTTATGTCAAATGGTTTTAACTGCTAAGTAGTTTTGAAAGAACCTTTCAGAATTAAGTGAATTAATTATAGTTCATAGTATTTTAATTTTCCTTAGACAATGTGGAGTATCATTTTTTTTTCTTTTTGGTACTGTGGATTGAATTCAGGGGTACTGAATCACTGAGCCATATCCCTAGCCCTTTTTATCTTTTATTTTGAGACAGGGTCTTGCAGTTGCTTAGGACTTGCTGAGTAACACTAAGGTTGCCTTTGAACTCACCATCTTCCTGCCTCAGCCTCCAGAGGCTCTGGGCTGACAGGCGTGGTCACTGTGTCCAGACTTCAGTGTCGGTTTTGAAGGAAAGTTCTACAGCCCATGTATACCACTCCTAAGGTGCAGAATTGTGCTCCATGTACTATGGACATTTTAGTTCTGATATTAGTAATGATGTGTAACTAGAAAAGTTAAAACTAGACAATATAGTTCATCAAAAGATTTGCAAACATGGTCTACTACCCATGTGATCTCTTTTACCCATGTTATGGGTTATTATCTCATTTTACAATTATACTAAGTAAATAATCCTCTAAATGTCAATTCGGAGTTATGCCTTTACATTTTTCGATCTTTATTAAAAAGCTAAAGGAAAACAGCAATTAGAAGATACTCTTTGTGTGATCAAGCTGGAAGATTAAACAAAACTTTTGAAATGTGGAAGAAAAATTTTGTAACTATTTTAAGGTGTTGGCAAGTTAGATTAACACTAGAACATTAAGCATGTATGCCAAAGATCTAAATATAAAATATCAAACCAATTAGTAAATCTGCATACAATCACATTTGTTTTACATAATTTTTCTATGTATGTTCTAAGAATTTTGTTCTGCATATTCACAATAATTTTCTAATTAAACTTCTTGAACTGATTATTCAGATAATCAAGAGTGGCTGTAATCAGTGTTAACACACAGATATCATCACACGACACTGGGGGCCTCTCCCTGGGTCAGTCTGGCCCTGCCTCCTTCCCCCCACACACTCATTTCTGCTCCTGTTACGCCCGAGTCTCAAGTCCCCAAAGACCACCAAGGAGCCAAATCCGATGCAAACACATGAGGGTCGTTTATTGCAGACTCCAGTCTGGGCTCTCTCCATCACCGACACGGATGAAGCGGGTTCAGGGAGAAAGAGAGAGAGCCCCGAGCCCCATACAGGGATACTTTTATAGGGTTTCACAGTGAGGCGGGAAATTCAAACAAAGCAGAATACAGGATTGGTTGATCTTCTAACATATATGATCTGTTGCTATCAGCCGTGGTACCCTTTGTCTCGGACTGCACCCTATATAGGTTGATATGTTAGGAATTGACTCCTCAGCTCCTGATTGGCTATTTGCTAAGGGTCAGTTCATCCGGCAGTATGAAACATGGTTCGTTGTTCTTCTTAGAAAACAAGAATTTAGGGCTACTTCAACTACTATTAAAAAATGAGGCCTCTAAACGACACGGTTAAATTGTTTTACACTTTCTTTCAGCCGCAGTTGACTAAGCCCCTGCTCTGCTCCGCTCGCACTCTCCTCTCACACTCCCTCCTGGCACCCGCTTGCTCCCTAAGGCTTGCAAAGCCTGCGGCTCAGCTCTGCACTCACTCTCACTCCATGTGCATTCGGGCCTCTGTGACTAGGACACTCATCTTCAAAGCTGCCTCCCCTCACTGTCACCCTGGCTGGACCTGCAGACTAAACGTCCCTCTCTTCTTGGTGTGGCTCTATCTGGTGGTTCCATCGCTTGGCTCACCTGTTGCGCCATTCTGCATTCCCCCATGTCTCTCCTTGGTTCCCAGATGGCTTCTCAGTGTCTTGATTCCGCAGGGATGCTGCTGCTTGTCCGTTTTCTTTCCTGCAACTTTAATCCCTCATCTCCTAGCCAGCTGCCTAATTTCACAGCGGCTATAGTCCAAACTGTAGCTTCCAACGTAGCAAGAGCTTCCGAGTTGCTTAACTTTGATCCAATAATAAAAGCTGTTATCTTTCCCTTTGTTTGTGGCTTACCTGTATTTTATCACACGTACAAATTCTTTTTTCATAAATCTTGTAGGTGATTATCATCTAGAAAGATTTTTTAATGATTTGAGTGGAAGGGGGAAGATTTTGTCAGATTATCTTACTGAATACCCACCTGGGGGAATGGGGGATCCTGGGGGTGTTGTGTGACCTAGTGTATACTGCATGGCCTCAGGAGTGGGTGGCACCTCAGGCAGGAGGAGCACCGGGAACACAGGGTGTCTCCTGCTATGTCCTCAAGTTGCAGCTGGATCACCAAACTTAGCTTAAAGGAGACATTTGAACTTACCTAGATGTTGGCCTGATCTCCAGCAGCAAAGCCTTTCAGGTAAAGTAGGATTGGTGCCATTTGTTGATTTAGGATTACGTTGCCTAACAGTTTACCTCTGGTGCTGGGTGCTCTCCTGGTAGCAGACATCAGCTTTCTGCTTTTGTGTTAACTTCCATACCCCAGGCTGCTGATAGGGTGTGGTACTTTTCCTGGAATTCGTGTGTTTTAAAGGAAAGCACTGTTCACCAGATAATAATATGGTACCCCCAGGGTGCCTGCTGAAAGGGTGTGGAATGGGGGTTCAGTTAGGGTGTATTGCTGTGACTAAGCACATCTGTACACTCAAGTCGCCATCCTCTCCTGTCCTAAAGTCCTGCAGGAGCTATAGCTACATATTAATAAAGTATTACCAATGTGAGCTTTCCAGTTCTCTTTCCGTGTCGCTGTTAGACTGTTTACATGGAGGCTTGCAAGACAGGGGCACTGTTCTGCCCTGCAGGGTTTCTGGTAACCATGGAGCAGAGTAGGGCTGTGTGACCTGAGGCTCAGGAAAGGGCCTCGATTCCATTTGGACTCATATTTACAGAAGGGATGATCTCAAGTGGTCTGCCGAGGTTCTACTTGTTATGTTTGTAAATAGCGGAAGGAAATACTGAAAGTTAAGATGGTCTCAGCCATCTAGGTAAGTAGAGGAGTGTATCTCTGTGTGTGTATGTGTGTATAGTGTGGCTGTGTGTCATGTGCGTGTATTTGGTGTGTATGTGATTGTGTGTGTGGTGTGTGTGTGTGTATATTTGTAGTTTGAATGTGTGTATAGTGCGTATGTGAGTGTATGTGTGTGCGGTGTGTGTGTGTGAGAGAGAGAGAGAGACAGAGAGATGGAGAGAGGAAAGATTTTGTACTTCAAACAATAATTCTCTAGGATAAACCATTTGGTCTTTGGTGTTTGCTTACTACTTGTTTTTAAATTAAGGATTTGTTTGGCCTTCAGTGCAAAGGGATGGAGGGAGTACGTATGCAGGAAGGCCTCTCACTTGCTCGGTCACTTGCATTTCTAGCTGGATGATCCTTTGTCCATGAGGATGCTTGGGGTAGATCTGATGAACAGAGGTCTGGGACAATGGGAGATGCACACCTCTGTACTCCACAGGGACCAAGCCTCAGTGCAGAGCAGAACCAGGTGATGCCACGGGAAGTGGCAGACTTCATTCTGGTGTCTAAGTTGATTGAAAGAGCTTCCAGCAATGTTTGGAACCTCCCTGAAGCCTGACTCATTGAATCCATGCCTCTCACTTTTTTGTCCTTTTCTCAATATTTAATGATGAAATTTTAAACAACATGAACCAAACGTAAATGTTCATATACATAAGCTAACTTGGACTTGGACCACAGGAGAAGGTTGGCTCCAGCACCTTCCCTTTAAAGAATCCTACCCATAGGGTATGCCTTTTACTTCCTTAACTTCTTGTAAGACAGGAATGTCCTCGAGATGCTCATCAACATGGCCTCATGGTTCACAGGCTATCTGCTTTTATTTTTTTAAAAAAACTGTGGTACATATACACAATGGAATTCTACTCTGCTATCAGAGAGAATGATATCATGGCATTTACAGCCAAATAGATGGAGATAGAAAGAATTGTGCTGAGTGAAATATCCCAAACTCAGAGACTGAAGGGCCAAATGTTGTCTCTCATATGTGGAAGCTAGAATACAACCAGAAACAGACTGAAAGTTGGCTAAGCTAATAATAACCTCCACGTGGGTGAATTATTACATGAGCAAGAGGAACCTTGCCTATGATGCTGGGGGATGAAGGGAAGGGAGCATGAGGGGAGGGAATAGGAGGAACATCATGGCAGCTGGAGGTGGGAGTAGGGGGCTATCAACCCAGTGGGGAACCTTGGACTTCCATGAAATGCCCAACTAACATGGGGTGGGAAAGTAGGGGGAAACATGGGATGGGGGGAATTGAAAGGGGTAAGAACTTGGTCTGGCATCAGCCTCAAATTGCTCTGTCATTATGTATGTGTTCATGATTCTGTGGCTACGATTCCCTCCTAAATGTAAGACGTGAACGAATTTTAAAAAAGTGGTTAATACACAAGCTGGAAGCGGGCTGCTTGGAGCATTCATCATGCAAGGGTATTAGGCACTGCTGACTTTGATTTGTAGGCAGGTCCTTCCCCATGACACCTGACATTGACACGCAGGCTTCCCGGCAGTTTCTGTGGTGTGGCTGTGAGCCCTCTGGAAAGAGAGGTCCACTTGTTTTGTCCAGTGCTGAAGCCTTGGGAAAATATAACAGTTAGCATTGATGGCTCCGGTAGGGCAGCATTTATCTCTCTTCCTCAACGTGTTACACAGCTGCAAGTTTGCTACATGAGCTTCTCTGGGGAGGACAGTTACAAATGCTCAGTGGGACAGACATTTGAGGATAAAAGGAAAAATGTGTGTATTTATGAGACACACAAGTAGTATACCTGAAACAGGAAGCTTGAAAATGATCAGCTCTTTATGTATTTTGTATACTAATCCTTTATCATATATGTATCTTACAAATATTACCTCTCATTCTGTGGTTCTCTTTTTCCTTCTGTGATAATGTTTTTTAATGTGCAAGTTTTTAATTTATATGAATTCCAATTTTTTCATTATTTTCTTCTTTTGCTTATGCTTTTAGTATCATATCTAAGAAACTATTACCAAGTCCAAGGTCACAAAGAGACTTTCTTCTAGGAGCAGTTTGCTCTATTTTTGTCTTTGATCCAATTTCATTATTTTTATATATGTTGAGAGATACTAATCAAGTTTTGTTGTTTTACATATGGATATACAGTTGCTCCAGCACTCTGTTAAAATCAGTATTTTTTCTCCATTGAATGATCTTGGAAACTTTGTTGAGTAACTGCTGAACATTGGTGTATGAGTTTGTAGGTTCTGAATTCTCAAGTCATTTCATTGATCTGTGTGTATCATATTCTAGTACCACACTCTTTAGGTTACTATGAATTTGCAGTAAGCTTTGAAATATGGAAATGTGAATCCCTCAGATTTCTTTTCACAAGATTGATTAAATTATTTAGGATCTCTTGTAATTGTATATGAATTTTAGTGACAGTCTTTCCATTTCTAAAACATAAAAGTGACAGGTGGATTATGGCAGTTTGGATAAGGAAAGTATCTTGGGAAATGAAGGAACAGGTTGATATCTCACGTCCTCTTGTCTCCCTTAGATAAGCCTTTTTATTCTCACTAATATTAGCTATAGTAGGTCAATTAAAATGACTCTTATCACGTAGTAACCAGTGTTTTGAAATGTTGGTACTCATTATTTTAATGATCTTGTGGTCTTTTTATTAAAATATATTTAGACATTAAATTTTTCATAAAAATTTGAAACCATGGTTTGTCAACAAATTCTGAGCATCAGATACTCACCACTGAGGAAGTAGTAGAGCAGGGTCAGCCTTTAAGAATGCAGATGAGGGGCTGGAGTGGTGGCTCAGCAGTTACTGCACTTATCCGGCCTGCACAAGTACACAGATTTAAACCCCAGCATTCATGTACACAAGTAAGTGTCAGAGCAATGAAAGCCATGTGAAAAAACTGAATAAAAATTGATTCTCTCTCTCTCACTGTCCTTCTCAAAAAAAAAAAAAACCAAAAACAAAAACAGACTGATAAAGTAAATATGTCATAGAATTATCTAAGAGAGGAGGCGAAACTTCAGGGTAAATTAAATTCCATAGACACGTTGACTGAAAGATGTGCATCAGATCAACAAAGAGAAGTGAAGGCCAGTTAAACCAAGAATTTGCATTTGCAGTTGATGCTGAAAAAGATTTTTTTTTTCAAAATTATGTGCTCAATAAGTACTTCTCACCTCTCTGGGATGGTTTCTCGAAGAGTGTTACCACCTGCTGTAAGCACTAGTCCTGGGCCACAGATGACACCATGGTAATGATCCGCAGCATTCATGCAGTATCCTAGTTTGATCAGCAGTGCTGTATTATTACCACAGTTTTACAGATGAGGAAACCAAAGCTCTGAGATTCCAAAGCACATAAGAAGTGCTGGTATCATCCTGTGTTTCTTTTTGATTTCCAGTTTCTTGTTAGGCAGTGATCAGTGACTCAGATGTTTATCTCCTCCTTGCCTTATTTCTAAAAGTTGTATGTACAGGACTGTGTGTCTGTGCATGTGAGTGTATGTGTGTATGTGTAGAATCTTAATTCAAATAAGTTACTAATAATTTTTAAAAATATTGATGTGAGTATTTTTTAGTTTTTACTATCCCCAAGATGCAAATAGAATTCTAGAGTAGTGGTCATGCTAGTTCTGAACCCCATTGTGTTTATTTGTAAAATGAGTCATTTTTTTGAAACTCAAGTAACTTCTAAAACTTGTCACTGAAAAAGCATTTTAAATATATGTAGCACAAATTGGCAGAGGATCATATATAGAGAGAAAATAATAACCGAAGTTCGTGTGTGTACTGTGCACATTCTGAATTTACTGTTCCTACATCACACTCTGCAGAAACATTGAGTTAAATTTATGTCATTATAAAACTGTCACTTGGAGTCTGTTCTGGAATATTTATGGAGTTGTTGATTTCAGGAGGTTTTGGTAAGCAAACTCTTCCAGATTCCCTACAGACCATATACACCACAACAGTGTAGAAATATCATAGAACATATCAGAAGAAACATACAGCAAAACAGCAACTTGCCTTGAAAATAATCTTTTAAAATTATATTAACCTCTTATAGAACCTTGCCAATGTAAGCTTCATAAAAATTATTATTATTATTCAACCTAGTCCTGGTTGCTTTTTTCTTCTTCTCAATGGGAAATAAGTATTCATAGGCACTCTTCTGTCCAAGTTAAATATTGAGAGGGATCACTGCTGGGATTACAGAGGGGGGGCTACTGCAAATCTGTCTTCCATAAAAGCTACAAGAGCACTGGCAAAAAAGAAATAAAATACACATTATATATAGGTATATATAAACATTTTTGGAACACTGAGGTTTGACTAAAGCCTTGCAATCATATGAAGAGCATGTATTCAGTGACAATGGCTGAGTCTCAGCAGGAACAGTGAGCCTTGTCATGTCACAGCTTACCTGGTCACACCCTCCACTCTCAGCTTCATGGTAGCCTTGAAGCCCACAGCCTGGCATTGATGGTGGCCAGGAAAACCAACATCCCAGTGGACATTTCAGGTGGAAGTGGAATTGGTGCTCCTTCAAATGGCTCACTTGTAGAGAACTGTCCTAGTTTTGTGTGTCTGGGAGTTCCTGGATACTGCTACTAAAGATCCACTTCAGAACATGCTCAGTACAGTTTTTTTCCTGGAGCATTTTAAGAAGCAACTAGCAGAGAACATTAAGTGTTCCACTTTCCTAGAGCTGTGATAACAGTGTGATAAACCAGAAGCGGAGCAAACACTTAGTAACAAGAAGGTGGGGAATACTAGGTCTGTAGCCGCCTTAGATGTGTAGATTACTACTTCCCATCAAATTCGAGGAGTTTTTCAGTACGCTTCCTCCTGCTTTCTGAGGGCAACGAGAATTGTGGCACATTTCTTAGAATATACAAGGCTGTGCCCAGGTTCAGGTGTGTGGGCATGGTCATGAAATACCCTATAAGATGCTAATCTCTCACCTGGGGCTGGACTTGCAGCTATGCGCACACGATATAAATTGACAGTGAAAAGTTGAAAAAGATTCGGTACTTGTTATGGCTTGGAAGTGTATTGTCCCCCAGAAGCTCATGTATCAGGCAATGTAAAAAGTTTAGAGGTGAAATGATTGGGTTATGACCATTGAAACCCAACAGTGCATTAGTCCACTGATATGCATCACCTTCTTGAGAGCACGCGGAAAATTCTTCATATTGGACTGTATGATTGGCCATAAGACAGTGTTGATAGATTTTAACAGGACTGAAATATGTGAGAAGTGTTGCCTGTCTGTGGTAGAATGGAATTAACAATCCTTACCAGATGGAATTTTAGGAACTTTACAAGTATGCAGAAATGAATTGTTATGAGCTGAATTATGGCCCCTCACCTTCTAGCACCTGTTCACATGACTCTAATTGGAGACATGGCATTTAAGGAGGAGAGGTCATTAGGGTGGATGTATATCTCTAGTAAGGAGAGAAATTTAGACACATGAAGAAATTATCAAAGATTGCCACACGCAGGGACAGGCCATGTGAAGACACAGTTTTAAGCCAAGAGAGACTTCAGAAGTCGAACCTAAGTCTTGGGCTTCTAGTCCCCAGGATGGTGAAATGATTTATTCCGGTTGTTTAGAACACAGTCTATGGTGTCTTTTATGGCAGCCCTAGCAAACAAGGCACTCACTGCGCTCTGACATAACCAACGAATGTGTCAAAGCAGAGGTCACATGAGACGTTACAGGGGACTTTCAGATGAGTTAAATATAGTTTCCAGCAAATTTGTGTCTTTTTAGAATGTCATGTTTTGTTAGATAAGCTGTATGTTCACAGCACCACCGAGAGGAAGGTGCAGAGATTACCCATCTAGCTACGGCTACTGCGCACCCGTAGCCGCTCGTTGTCAACATCTCCCACCAGCCAGGCTGTTTTCTTTTACAGTTGATAAACCTACATTAGTGCACCATAACTGCCCAGAGTCCACCGCTGCAAATGGCTGTACCAGAAGAGAAGTATCAATAGTCAGGAACCTGACTGTCCCCGTTCAAAAGCGTGGAAACGAGGAGAAGTACAGCAGACACACAGAGAAAAACCAGTGAAAGCCAAAGTTGGTTCTGTGGGAAAACCAACATTCTTGTGAAGTCTTTAGCTGATCTACTAAACATGATTAAATAAAAATACAAACAAAACCTGAAATTACTAAAATCTGGAATGCAGGGAGATATATTTGAACCAAATTTATAGAAGTAAAATGGATTATAATGTAATGCTATTTAACTTGTATGAGAACAATTCAGATAACCCATGGGAAAAAGAAAACTCCTAGAAAGACACAAATGACCAACAGTGAATCAAGATAAAAACAGAAAACCATGAAAGGCTCACAGCAAGTGAAGATAATGAATTTAAAAATTTATCCCATGAAAGAAATAGCAGGGGCAGATGGCCTCCGGAAGGAATTCTTCCAAGTGATTAAAGTTGAATTAATACTAATTTTCATAAGCGCTTCCAACAATTTGACCAGAGGGAACATGGCCTATGAGGCCAGCATCACCTCAGTATCAAAACCAAAGTCATCACAACACCAGGAAAATACAAACCGGTACATTACATGAATATGTTGGCGACAGTCCTGAGAAAGACACTAGAACACTGAAACCAGCCGCACAGTGAGTGTGATGATGATTTCTGGATGATCAGCTTGATGGGATTAAGAGATGTCTAAGATCAGAAGCTGGAGCAGTGGCTCAGCAGTTGTGGTGCCTGCTTGGCATGTGCGAGGACACAGGTTCAAACCTCAGCACCACTTACTCAGAGAAGTGTCTGAAATTAAATAAAATTGATATCTCTCTCTCTCTCTGTCACTGTCACTCTCAAAAGAAAGAGAGAGGGATCTAAGATCGAAAGGCTGCCAGGTGTGTCAATGAGGATGGTTCTAGGAATGATTGGCATGTGGGACAACTAAGAGGGGGAGACCCCCCCCTAATGTGGGCAGCACAGTCAATAGGTCAGGGGCCTGGATGGAGCAAAAAGGTGGAAAAATGCGGAAGCCCAAACAGAGACAAGCTCAATTCTTCCTGAGCAGCGGCTTTGGTTGCTGCAGTTATTAGCTGAGGACATCAGATCCCAGCTCCTTCACTCTTTGAGAGTGGTCGCATGAAGGAGCTTCCAAGCCTTTGATCCTGGACTGAAACTGTATCACTGGTACTTATTGTTCTGAGACTTTAGCTTTTTTTCTAATTTTTTTTTAAATTTTATTGAGGAATTGAGATTTTGTACAAACATAAATGCATATGTAGTAACATTATGATATGTTCCTGAACCTAATCCAGAATCACCCCACATCACCCACACCTTGGTCTATTAACTCTTCTATATTTCCCCCTATAAAAGATATGTGTGTGTGTGTACAAGATTGTGAACTTCCAGAATTAAATGATTGCATAAGTATTATTTGGTTTCCTGGGGACTAAAGAGTAAGCTACATTACTGATTCCCACCTAGATCCCTCCCAATCATCCCTCCTTCTCCCCTCCTTCTCTCCCCCCCCAACATATCATGGTTCCCCTACATTGTGTGTTGCTTAGACTTTGGCGAGTCTAGTAATGAGTTTGGCAACCTTTCACCTAAGCCTGGATTTTACTCCAGCCTCCACACATGAGGGAAACATTCAACCCTTGACACTTTGGGTTTGGCTATTTCACTCAGCATAGTTTCTTCCATTGCCATCCATTTCTGATCAAACGCTGTAATATCATTGCTTCTAATAGCTGAGGAGAACTCCATTGTATAACAAAAATCTTCAAGCATTTTTCTGGTGGAGTTTGATGGATCTTCCTGATATAGGAACCAGTCAACCACTGATGATTATCTGGGTTGATTCCATAATTTAGCTATTGTAAATTGAACTGCTATGAACATTGATTTTGCTGTGTCCCAGAAGAGAGATAGCTGGGTCGTATGGTGGATCCATCTCTAATTTTTTGAGAAGTGTCCATACTGCTTTCCAGAGCGGCTTACCAGTCTGCAGTTCCACCAATAGTGTGCTAGTGTTACTCTCTCCCACAACCTCTCCTGCATTTGTTACTGTTAGTATTCTTCCTCTTTGCAGTCTGACCTGAGTGAGGTGAAATTTTTAATGTAGTTTTGCATTTCTCTGATTGCTAGTGATTTAGACGTCTTTCTCATGTCCTCACTGGCTTGCTTGATTTCATCTGTTGAGAAGTTTCTGTTTAGCTCTCTGGCCCATTTATTGATTGGATTGTTTGTGTTTTTGGTATTGTTTTATAAGTTCTTTTTTTGGATATTAGTCCACTGTTGGAGGAAACACAGGCCATGATTATCTCCCATTCTGTAGGTTCTCTCTTGACAATTTTTACGCTTCCTTGGCTGAGAAAAAGCTTTTTAGTTTAAGGGCATCCCACCCATTAATTCTTGACTTTAATTCCTTCACTTTGGGAGTCTTGTTGAAAAAGTTGTTGCCAACTCCCATATGCTGGAGTGGTGCTCCTATTTTTTCCTCTAGTAGTGTGGTAGCTGATTTACTTCATATTATCTTGTTCCATTTTTATTTGATTTTTGTGCAAAGTGAGAGATAAGGATCTAATTTCAACTTTTTGTAAGTGGCTGTCCAGTTTGTCCAGCACAATTTCTTGAATGGGTAGCCTCTCCTCCATGTTATGTTTTGACCCCCTTTGTCATATATCAGATGCTTAAAGGTTTGTGAGTTTGTCTAAGAGTCTTCTATTCTATTCCATTGGTCTTCATTCCTATTTCTATATCAGTACCATGCTGTATTTGTTACTACAGCTCTATAGTATAATTTTAGATCTGGTATTGCAGAACCACCTATTTTGTCTTTCTTGCTTAGTAAAGTTTTGGCTATACTGGGTTTCTTGTTGTTCCAAATGAATTTGAGAATTGCTTTTTCTATATCTCTAAAGATGGTGATTGCGTTGAATTTGGATAGAGCTTTTGGAAGAATGGCCTTTTAATTATATTAATCCTGCCTACCAAGAACATGGAACATTTTGCCATCTTTTCAGGTCTTCTTCAATTTCTTTCTTCAAAGTTTGATAATTTTCATTGTTACATTAATTTCCAAGGTTTTTTTTTTTTTTGAGGATGTTGTGAATGGGAATGATTTCCTGATTTCCTCATCTGTCCTATTATTGTTAGTGTATAGGTAAGTTATTGTTTTATGGATGTTAATCTTGTAGCCTACCACTTTGCTTAAATCTGTTTATAAGTTCTAGCATTTTTCTGGTGGAGTTTTTTTGGATTTTCCAGATATAGGATCATGTCATCAGCAAAAAGTAATAGTTTGACTTTTTCTCTTCCTGTTCTTATCCCTTTGATTGCCTTCTCTTGTCTGATTGCTCTGGCTAGGGTCTCGAGGCCTATTATAAAACTGGAGAGAGTGGCCAGCCTTGTCTTGTTCCTGAGTTTAGTGGAAATGCTTTCATCTTTTCTCCGTTTACTATTACACCTGCCGTTGATTTGTCATATATGGCCTTTACATAGTTAAGATATGTTCCTTTGATCCCTATGTTCTCCGTAGTTTTGATCATAAGTGGATGCTGGATTTTATTGAAGTACTTTTTGCATCAATTGAGATGACCATATAATTTTGTCATTGTCTGTTTAAGTGATCAATCACATTTATTGATTTGCATATATGTTGAACCAGCCTTGCATACTTGGAATGAAGCCCACTTGATCATCATGCATTATCTTCCTGATGAGTTTTTGAATGTGGTTTACTAGAACTTTATTAAGGATTTTTGTGTATGTTCATCGGGGATTTTTATCTGTAGTTTTCTTTTTTTTTTGATGTGTCTTTGTTGGGTTTTGGTATCAGAGTCATGGTTGCCTCATAAAAAGTGTTTGGGACAGTTCCTTCCTTTTCAATTTCTTGGAATAGCTTAATAAGAAGAGGTGTTAGCTCCCCCTCATAGGTGTGGTAAAATTCAGCAGGGAATCCATGAGGTTCTTGGCTTTTCTTCTTTGGAAGGCATTTAGTTGCTATATTGATTTCAGTGCCTGTTATTGGGCTGTTTAGGCTTTCATTACCATCCTGTGTCAATTGGGAATGTCGTATGTGTCTAGAAATTTGTCCATGTCTTCCAGGTTATCTGATTTAGAGGCATATAGTTTTTCAGAATAAGTTCTGATAAACCTTTGGTTTTTCCATGATGTCAGTGCTGATTACTCCCTTTTATGTATTTCCTTTAGTTTTTAAGAGAGAGGGATAGAGAGAGAGAAAGAGAAAATCAATTTTATTCAGTTTTTCAAGTGACTTTCGTTGCTCCAGAGTCTCCATTGTGTACATGGTTCTGGGGTTTGAACTTATGTACCCTCACATGCCAGGCAAGTGCCACAATTGAACTACTCCAGTTTCATTGGTGATTTAATTGATTTGTTTCAGTTCCCTCCTATTTTTTTAGTGAGGCTGACCAGGGGTCTGTCAATTTTACTTAGTTTTTCAAAGGACTAGCTTTTTATTTCATTGATTCTTTTTATTTTATTTCTTTTTGTTTTCAATTTTATTGATTTCAGCTCTTATCTTGACTCTTTCCTCTCTTCTTCTGGCTTTGGGATTACATTGTTCATCCTTTTATAGGGATTTGAGGTGTTCCATAAGCTCATTTATTCACAATCTCTCCTGATTTTTAATGTAGGCATTCAATTCTATAAATTTCCCCCTTAAGAATGCTTCCATTCTCTCTTAAAGATTTCAATATGTTGTGTCTTCATTCTCATTCTCTTCCAAAAATTTCCTGATTTATGCTGTCATGTCTTCTTGGATCCAGTATGCATTCAATAGGGTATTATCCAATCTCTATCTCTATCTCTATATATATATAATGTGTGTGTGTGTGTGTGTGTGTATTATTTTTGCTCTTAATTGCTAAGATCATGGCATCATAGTCTGAGAGGATACATGGGATAATATCTACATTTTTACATTTGCTGAGATTTGCTTTGTGAGCTAGAATATGATCAATTTTGAAGAAGGATCGATGCACTGCTGAGAAGGCGGCAAATTTAGTCAACTTTGGGTGGAATATTCTATAGATGTCTGTTAAGTCCATTTAATTTGCAGAGTTATTTAAGCTAGAGATCGCTTTATTCTTTATTTGTTTTGATGATCTGTCTATTAGTTATAGGGGAGTAAGTCTCCCATTATTACCATGTTGGGGTCCATAAGTAGTTTTATATCTTGGATTACTTTTTCCACATACTTGGGATCAGTGGTGTTTGGAGCACAAATATTTACTATGATTACATCTTCCTGACATATTGTTCCCTTTACTATGGTATACTGGCCATCTTTATCTCTTCTGATTAAATGTTGGTTGAAATTTACTTGGTTAGATTTAAGTACTGCCACACCAGCTTGCTTTCAAGGGCCATAATTCTGGTTAATTGTTTTCCATCCTTCAAACCTCATTCTCTGAATATACTTGGCTGTGAGATGGTTCTCCTGTGAACAGCATATTGTTGGATTATGGCTTTTGAAACAATCTGCTAATCTGTGTCTTTTGATTAATGTGTTGAGACCTTTCACATTTAACTTTGGGATAGTTATGTGGTTGTGGTTCTCAGTCATCATGTTTTGTTAGTGAGTTCTGTGCTTTCTTGGTTGTTTTTGACAGCGTATAGTTTTATCAACTTTCCTCTGTGGGTTTTCGAGGAGTGTTTGTTCTTCTGTCTAGAGTTTATCTTTGAGGATTCTTTTTAATGCTAGTTTTCTGTTCATGAATATGCAAGTTTGATCTTCTGATGAGAAGTTCTTGTTTCCCCTTTGAATGTTAAGCTGAGTTTTGCTGGGTGTAGTATTCTCAACTGCAGATTGTAGCCATTCAAAAATTTAAAGATCTCCTTCCGGGATCTTCTTGCTTTTTGAGTCTGAGTTGAAAAATCAGAGATGATCCTTATAAGTTTGCCTCTGAATGTGATTTGACATTTCTGTCTTGCAACTTTTAGTATATTTTCTTGATTTCCCTGTTACACATTTTGAATATGCTATGTCTTGATGAGCTTGTCTTTTGATTAGACTTGTTGGATGTCGTAAAAGCTTCCTGGATGAGCATGTCTGAATCTATTCTAATATGGGCCAAATTTTCTTTAATTATTTTGTTGAGAATGTTCTTTATGCCATTCATTTGCATTTCACTTTCTTCTTTCTTCCCAATTACTCTTAGATTGTTTGTTCTGATTTTTGTCTCAGACAGACATTTTGAGAATTGTTTTTTTGGTTTAGAATTTCTTTGGGTGTTCTGGTTCTTTTATTCTCCCAAATGAATTTTAAAACTGTTTTTTTTTAATTGAATTGAATCTGTTTATTGCTCTGGGCAAAAAGACTAATTTAACAATATTAATTCTTCCTATCCATGGACATAGGAGATCTTTCCATCTTATGGTGTCTTCTTCAATTTCTTTCTTCAATATTTTCATTGTGGAGGTCTTTTTCTTCCTTGGTTAGATTCATTCCTAGGTATTTTATTTAACTCTTGTGAATGTGATTGCTCTCCTGATTTCTTTCTCAGCAGATTCATTGTGTATGTATAGGAACGCTGTTGAGTTTTGAATGTTGATATTGCAGGCTGTTAAGCTTCCTGAATTTGTTAGCTCTAGCTGTCTTCCAGTAGAGCTTTTTGGATCTTCTAGGTATAGGATCATATCATCTACAAACAATGGTAATTTGAATTGTTTTTTTCCTATTTTTATTCCTTTTATATCCTTTTCTTGCCTATTTGCTCTGGATAGAATTTCTAGTAGTATACTGAATAGGAGTGAAGGGACTGGAATCCTTGTCTTGTTCCAGATTTAAAGAAACTGCTTTCAGGTTTCCACCGTTCACTATGATGGTTTTATCATAGGTAGCATTTGTGGTGTTCAGGTAGTTTCCTTTATCCCTAGTTTCTTCAGTGTTATTATGGTGAATTGGTGCTGAGTTTGATACCTCTTTCTATTTAACGGAATAATTTGAAGAGCACTGGCAGTAGTTCTTCTTTAAAGGTCTGGTAGAATTCAGCTGAGAAATCATCTATTCCTGGGCATTTTTTGTTGTTGTTAGAAGGTTTTTTATTACTGCTTCTATCTCATTGCTTGTTATTGGTCTCTTTAGGTTTTATTTTCTTTTTTATCTTTTCCTTTTTTTATTAGCTCATTTTAGTTATATCTAATAGGAAGGTTCATTCTGACATGATTATGTAAGCATGCAGTATAATTTGTTCTAATTCAGTCTCTAGTACTTCCCCATTACCTTCCCTCCTCCTTCCCCCTATTTCCTTCCCTTCACTTTATTCATCTTTTTTATCTTTATTTATAGATTTATTTATTAGAATTAGTGCCTTGTGTATACACATAGAGGTGAGATTCACTGTGGTATATTCGTATATGCACATAGGAAAGTTTGTTCAGATTCTTTTCACAGTTCTTCCTCTTTATCATTCCTCCTCCCTCCTACTTAGTCCCCTTCCTTTACTCCACTGATCTCTCTTATATTTCTATGGAATTCCCCCACACCTTTCTTTCTTTCTTACTATTTACTTTGGTCTAGCATCTGCATATCAGAGAAATCATCCAACCTTTGACTTGCTGGATCTGACTTAACTCACTTAGGATGATGGTTTCCAATTCCATTCATTTACTGGCAAATGCCATAATTTCATTCTTCTTTATGTCCAAGTAATACTCAATTGCACATGTATGCCATATTTTCTTTATTTATTTATCTCTTGATGGGAACCTAGGTTGGTTCCATAGCTTAGCTGTTGTGAATTGAGCCGCTATAAACATTAATGTGGATGCACCACTGTAGTGTGCTCATTTTAGAACTAGCAGATACATACCAAGGAGAGGGAGAGGTAGCTCATGTGGTAGTTCTATTCATATTTTTTTTGAGAACTCTCCATAATGATTTTCAGAGTGGTTGCGTTAAATTGCAGTTCCACCAATAATGTATGAGTGTGCTATTTCTCCACATCCTCATCAATATTTCTTATTGTCTGTATTTTTAATAATTGCCATTCCAATTGGAGTGAGATAAAAATCTCAATGTAGTTTTGATTTGCATTTTCCTGACTGCTAGAGATGTTGAACATTTTTTGGACCATTTGTATTTCTTGTTTTGAGAAGTATCTGCTTACTTCTTTTACCCATTCACACTAACCTTAAAAAAAAGAAAAAAGAAAAAATTTCAAATTTAATCTAATGAAGGAGATAGGAAATAGAAGACCTGTACAGTGAAAACTAATGATCATTGAAGAGAGAAATTGAAGAAGACCTTTGAAGATGGAAAGACCACCTATGCTCTTGGACAGGCAGAATTACTATTGTCAAGATGGCTGTACCACCAGAAATATTATACAAATTCAGTGCAATGCCTATCAAAATAACAGTGACATCCTTCATAGAACTAGAAAATATCTGTTCTAAAATTTATATGGAGGAATAAGAGATCAAGAATAGCCTAAGTAATCCTGAACAAGAAGATCGATGTAGGAGGCATCACAACACCTGATCTCAAATTATATTACAGGTCTATAGTAACAAAAGCAGCATGGGATTGGCACCAAAATAGATGTGAAGACCAATGGAATAGAATTGAAGATACAGAGACAAACCCACATAGATATAGTCATCTGATACTCAACAAAGATGCCAAAACATACATTGATAAAAAAGATAACCTTTTTTTTAAAGTATTTATTTTATTTTTGAGCAACTTTACAAGATTTTAACAAAATAATATAAAATGTGTATATATTCTGGATATTGCATTTATCCCCAGGAGTGCCCCCCCAATTACCCTCCCTTATCCCTCCCTTCCCCTTCCCACTAGAACTCTAAAAAGTATTAGATTGTAAAGCATTACATCTTATCTGGATTTAACTCATGCTACTAGACCAACTTTCTCATTGTCCAGGGTCTAGTCCCCACCTCCACAGATGAGTGGAGACAGTCGACCCTTAGATCTCTGGGTTAAGCTGATTTTACTCATCATGATCTCTTCCATAGCCATCCATTTTTAACAACTAGTGCTGAGAAAACTGAATATGTATATGTAGAAGAATGAACCTTGATTCTTCTCTCTCATTCTGAACAAAGTCAACTCATAGTGTTTCAGAGACATAGGAATTAACCAAAATCTCTGCAAATGCTAGAAGAAAATGTAGGCTCAACACTCCAATGTGTTGGCACAGACATCAACTTCCTTAACAGGAGTCCTAAAGTGCAAAAACTAAAACCAAGAATCAATCAACAGGATGGCATAAAATTAAAAAGCTTTAGAACAACAAAGAAAACAAGAGCTTGAAAAGAGAGCCCACAGAATGGGAGAAAATCTTTGCCACCCACTCCTTATATAGCACAATAATCTCTAGAATATATAAAGAATTCAAAACCTTAACACCCCAAAAATCCCTAATTAGTAAAATGGCAAAAGAACTAAAATTTTTGTATTTTGTATGTCCTCTTGGTTCAATTTTGGCAGGTCTCATGTGTCTAGAAATGTATATACATTGTAGGTTTTCAAATGCATTAAAATATAACTTTCCAAAATAGTCTCTAATGATTCTGTGTATTTCTGTGATGTCTGTACAGACTTCTTTTTCATCTGTAAGTTTGTAAATTGCAGTTTTCTATCTATTTTATTTGGTTAGTTTGGCTAAGGACTTACAATCTTGTTTATCTTTTCAAAGAACCAACTCTTTGTTTTGTTGATCTTTTGGTTTTTATTCTCAAATTGATTTTGGATCTGATCTTATTTATTTCCTTCCTTCTACTGGTTTTGGAATTGGTTTAGTCTTCTTTTTCAAGCTGCATCATTACTTTGTTGATTTAGGATCTTTCTGATTTTCTTATGTAGGCTTTCAGAGCTATAAATTTTTCTCTTATTACTGATTTTATAGCATCCCAGAGGTTCTGGTATGTTATATCACTATCTTGTGTGATTATAAGAATTTTCAAATTTCTCTCCTGATTTCTTCCACCATCCATTCATCATTCAAAAGTTATTGTTCAATTTTCACATTTTTATATAGATTCTGTAGTTTTTTTTGATGGAGGGTGTTGATTTCTAATTTCATCTATTATGATAAGATAAAAAATGATATATATACATATGTATGTATTATGTATGTATATTAGCATTTGCTATGAGTTGTTTTGCAGCCTAAAATCAATCAGGTCTGTTTTGGAGAAAGTTACATGAGTAAATGAGAAAAATAGTGAATTTGGTTGCTATTGGATGAAATATTTTATAGATGGTTATTAAGTTCATTTGATTTATAATTTTCTTTAGGACTGAAGAGTCTTTACTGAGTTTATATCTGAAAACCCTATGTATTGATGAGACATGTAGAAATCACCCAGTAGTATTGTACTGTGTCATATTGAGTCTTTATGTCAAGTAGTGTCTGTATTATATAATTAGGTACACTGATATTTGGGGCATATGTATTTATTATTATTATATCTTCTTATTTGATTGCTCCCTTTTCCAGTATGAAATGACCTTTTTTGTCTCTTCTGATTAATTTTGGTTTGAAATCTGCTTTGTTAGATTTCACAGTAGCTACTCCTGCTTGCTTTCAGGATCCATGTGCATGGTATATCAATCTATATCCTTTCACTTTCAGCCTATGGCTGTCTTTGCCTATAATGTGGGTGTCTTGCAAACAACATATAGTTGGATCTGATTTTCAAATCCATTCTGCAGTCTATGTCTTTTAATTTTAGAGTGACACCATTTACATTGTGTTATTATAGAGAGATGTTTATTAATTCTTGCCTTTTTGATGTATTCCCAGTGTTTTACTTTATCTTGCTTCTTATTTACTTAGCTACCCTTCAAATGATATTTGTCCATTTGTGAACTCTGGAGTTTGTTTTGCTTTCTTCTGCATGTATAATTTCTTTAAGTATTTTCTTTGCCCTTGAGTTTAAATCTAGCATCTTTTGAAGGCATGAGCTGCTACCAAGGTGAGACCATGTAACAGTAGGTACAGATTGCTATGCAGTCAGTGGTTCATATCATCTAATAGAAGCTCCAGAGAACCCATAGTATTGTGTTTCAAAGCAGATAGCTGTAACAATGCCTTAAAGCATAAAATGAAAGCTGATTACCAGGTAGGTGATTGCATTTGGCTGTTGTTAGTGATAGTGGTAACCAGCCATACAGTGTATTAAAGCCCATTAGCAAAATGTTTTGCCAAACTAGCCTAAGATTTAGAGACTGAATGTTTCTCTTCAAATCAAATCATGCCTCCCCCACAGACATCCTGATGGGGTTCTGTACAGCTTGTTGTGGGAGCCCAGGTGCCTCATCAGTGATGATGGGTCCACACAGCGGCACTGTAAAGGGATATCTGTGCCTTTCTCTGCCAGCCCCACGTGACTGGTTCTCCTAGCATTTCCTTTTCATGAATTGTCATGGAGTGCTGAGGCTAATGCACTCCATAGGCAATTGGAATCATGTTTCTAAATCCTTGCTGCAAATTAATATCTTTCTGAAGAAAATATGTTAATCCAAATTTAGGCAATTTCCCTCAGAATTGATAACTTGGGGGCCATTAACATAGTTGGTGATTCCTGGTGAGATTTTGAGATTCCAGTGTCCCAGTGCTGTTTTTGATCAAGACCACAGTCCTTGGAGTCTAGCTGCTATCCCTGAGTTCTAAAGCCTCCTGTGCCACCTGCAGCCTCAGGCCACAAACTTCAGCAGGGACTCTTCTTCCTTATTAGAAAGCCACATGAAGGTGGACAGAATGAAAGGTTTTATGAAGTGCTTAGGACAATGTTGGACTCTAAGTACTTAAGTGTTCAGTGTGTTTGTTTCATAAAGGTGTCCCCCCTTCTTTTTCAAAATTCTATGCTGTAAATTAATTTTTGTGCTAGTACATTTCCTTTGTTCTTTCTTAACATACAGGGATGTTACGATGTCCTGTGTCTAACCATGACAGAGGATTTGGTTGGTACTGCGTGTGTATGTGAGAAGAATATACTGTCTTATTTTGCCAGTTGTTGACTGCATCGTATTCTGGAATCCTCACCCATTGTAGAGTGGAAACCAGTTCATTTTCAGTCTGTGGTTCGGATTGTTTACCTGATAGTGTAATAAACTGGCCCATAAGAAATTAATCCATTTTGGGAAAAGGAAAAATGCTCCCACCCCACCCTGGCACCTGACTCCCTAGCTGGGAACTGGCTGGGTGGGGCAAGTGGGGCTTGCTCACTTGTATCTTCAGGCGGGAGGGTCTTTCTGCATCGTCACCATTCTGACCCTTCTTCCTGGGCGTTCATTCTCCGTTTCTAGGCTGTTTACTGCAGTGTAAGCCAATAGTTCAACCTTCAGAGATTTTAGAAGTTACTCATGAAACAGTTAAAAGTGCTTATAGTAAGAATTAAGTGCTATGAACTCACAGTGCAGTAGGTTGTATTGAAAACAAGGTGGTAGGTAGTCCCTTCTCCCTTGGTGTTCTCCTTGACTGTGAACTCACACCTGCCATGCACTTTTTCCTGTTTGATCAGTTGTACCCTTCTCCTTCAGGTGAATCCAGCTAAATTTGCATTGTTTCTCTTCTACACTTGAATTAAATGTTTAATAATTGGAAGAGATTGGGAAATTTTAGAATATACCTTACATTGGGTTCTATGAAGTGACTGGGGTTTCGTCTTCTACAGTAATTTTGTTTAAAGAAATCTTCCCGTGATCCTGGCCAAGCACCAGGAGGTGTACGGAGCATGCTCCGTGGCCTGGCTCCCTTGTCCTCACAGTAACCCCAGGATGTCACGCATGTGTCCAGCCAGTGTCCACTGCTTTATAAAGTGCAAAGCACTATGAAAACAGTAGTTCAGAATGAAAATTCTCATTTGCTAGATGAATAAACAGTTTAGTGTATTTACCTTCTGAGGAAACCTTTGCAACTGAGCACTGGAGTTCCTTGTTTGGGGTGGGGTGGTAGATCTCAGGGGACAAGGACAGGACACAGAGGAAGTGCGCCCATGGAGTCCGTCTGTGAATCTACAGTGGAAGGGGCAGAGACAGGGTGAGGGCAAGTGCATCTCCCACCAGGAGCAGGGCGGGTCCTAGGAGCACAGTGAAGCCCCAGAGGCTGGGGCTCCACTCCTTACTCCTCCTCCAGACAGTGAGCAGTGAAAACCTGGTGAGTGCAGGAACACACCACACAGGCAGGAGGCAGTTCCCCTGCAGGCTTGCCACCTCAGAAATATTCTGACTTCTGGGGCAGCAAGGTTCAGCTGGAGGGTGCTCTGACCCAAGGAGAGGCCTTTGGAGCACTCTGGGCTGTGTTTAGGGTGGTGGCTACTCTCACCAGGCCATGTCCAATGGGGTGTGGGCTGGTGACCTGGAGCCCAGCCTCGTCACCCCTGCTGCACACAGAGCATTTCAGTTTCCTTCCTGGGGAGGCAGGGCTGGGGGCAGAGGGGTCTGGCTGATGGTCCTCAGTATGCAAGTGGAGTTGGGCAAGATGGTAGGAGAGACCCTGGGAGACATGGGGGAACCAGGAGGCAAAGAAAAGAAGGTACCTTCAGGTCCCATTTTAGGTTCCCCAGAACTGTCCTCAGGGAGGTGTGACCTGGAGCCGTTTCATACAGCTCTGTTATAATAGGAGTGACTACTGCTTTAACTATATTTTTGTGGAAATCACATTAGTATCATCTTATTAAACCATGATGCTGCAACTAACAGCAGAATCTAGCGTATCTCTTGGGGACCTGGTGGACCTTGCTCGGGGCTGGTCTCTAAGCGCCACTCTCCACATGGAGGATGCACAGGCTCTTCCCGCCCGCTGGCAGGCCTGTGCCAGTGAATTCGCCTTACAGATCAGATGGGAACAGGCCCCCTGCAGCGGAGTCTGCTCTGATAGCGGCTGTGGGCTTGCACCTGTGTGAAATCCCTGTCTGGATCTCCGGGGCTTGCTCCCACAGTGCTGTGTGAGAATGGTGGGGACATGCCAGAGGCTGATGGTGCAAGTGGATGGCCAAGGTGCGGAATGTCAACTTTTATGACTACAAGTTTATTTTATTTTTTAAGAGAAAGAGGGACAATCAGAGAATCAATTTTATTTAGTTTTTCATGTGGCTTTCATTGCTCCGACACTTCATTGTGTGTGTGGTGCTGCGTTCAAACTTCCATCCTGGCGCATGCCAGCAAGCACCGTAAAGCTGAGCCACCGCTCCAGCCCCATATGATTACAAGTTTAGAAAGCAAGGGTCCAGTGTCCTAGTGCTCACATGAGCCCAGCGTAGTACTTGTTTTTATTCAATTTTGTTCTACGAAGTGTGCATAAGTGTGACACTGGTGTGAGAATCGGAGCTCCTCTTTCGTCCCTGTAACAGGTGGTATCACCAGGCCGAGGTGTGTGCCTCACTACTGGTTGTATCTATGCAGAATAGAAGCTCATGGTGACGAATGCTTCCCCTTGGTCTCAGGTACTGATGAAATGCTTGTGGTCTGGGTGTGGAAGAGATTTGCTCCAACTCTTCTCCTCTCTCGTTTTTCAGTGCTCCGGCTCCTGAAGGAGGGGGCGGATCCACACACTCTCGTCTCCTCAGGAGGGTCCTTGCTCCATCTGGTAAGAACTGTGACCATCAGGCAGCTGTGGGTGACCCCTGGAGAAGAAGAACAAGGGCTCAGTGCTCAGGCACAGAATGCACATTGGCAGATGGTGATTGCAGAGATGATGGGCTTGCAGTCAGCAGGCGTGGATGACGAGCTGCTCTTATTATTTCTGCACTGAAGTTGTAATTGATCTTTAACAAATGTAGTTAAAGTGTCTGCCCTAAAGAAAATGCTCTCAAAATTGAAAAGTACTCAAGGAACAAGTGACAAGTGGGCTCTCACCCTTCGTTTTTCTTCTACAAATTGTCCTTATTGCCGTAATGACATTGTATTCTACTCGGCTTGTCGTCTGGCTCATATCAGGGACTAAAACTTCCCTCTTATTCCTTTGGAAATAAAAGAGGGAATGATTAAGTAAATAAATAACTTCATATATAAATAAACGTTATTAGGATCATGTGCAGGAAATTTTTGCTGATTTAAGAACAAAAATAGAAAAGTCAACAATTATTTACTTTAGTGATCTTTAGCACTTATTTGAAGATAAGAACTTAATTTTGAAAAACACCAAAATAACATTAGGACAAACATTGAATTTAGGGTTATCTAACCTGTTTCTTTGGGTTCTGGCAGACTATGGGAGAGAGGGGCCCCGCCTTCCCCAGCACAGGCTCAAACCTCCACCATACCCCAGTCACCTGGGAGCTGTAAACTCCTAACACCTGAATCCCAGCCTGGGTGCCTCTTATCCTTTCTGGGATGTAGCTTGACCCTCCACTGGGAGTTTTAGCCTCTCCGGGTGATGGTAATTTATAGTCAGGGTTAAGGAAAACTGCAAAAAGCTAAACTTTCCTAGAGAAGGTGCAAGAAATCTGCTGAGGCGATTGTGAGGAGTCCTGGGAGAGATGTCTAAGAGGCGCTCTGCGGGAGCACCGCCTTCCCACCAGCACTGGGAGGAGACACAGAGAGGGGCCCAGGGAACTTTTCCTTTCTGGAGTGCTCTGGGCTGAGACATCTCCTGGGCCCAGTTCCTTGCTCTGCTTTTGGGATGCTGGCGGTGAGCCCTGCCTCTGTAGCCTTAGATCCCAGGACCGATTCTGAGCAACCCTAGGCTCTGCTGAGAGCCTTTCGCAGGTAAGGGTCCTCTTGGCCAGCATCACCCAGGTGTTAGCACCAGGTCCAGCTCTCAGATGTTTGCTTCCAGTGGAAGGTAGGTCTTTCCATGAATAAGTCTGTCAAGTCTCTGTTGATGTGACCAGGGAAGAGCTGCTTGTGTGAGTGACATGGAGAGGGACAGAGGGGGTAGGGCTGTCACTTCTTGCTCATTGAATGGATCTGACTTCCCTTTAGCACATAAACCTGTGTCCTACAGATTAAAACATCATCAGTTGCTTTTTAATTTTTGAAATAAAGCCAGAAAGCCGCCATCTCTTGTCCCCTGGCAGCCACCACTCTGAGCCAGTCTTCTCCCTGGATAGAGCTTCCTCTCCATCATCCACCTGCCCACCCTAGGCTCCCATCCCACACAGCAGCTGGGCCATCATTCATTTCTTCAGAATGCCCCAGCAACTTAACTTCTCACCTGACAAAATCCCAAGTACTGCCTAGGGCCACATCACTCTGTCCTGAAGCCCCTGCACGCAGCATGTGACCCCGCCCCTTCTGCTCCCTGCTTTTCCCATCCTGGCTGCTCCTCAGGCCTGCAGTCTGGAGTCCGCTCCGTGTGTTCTGTGGGATACTTAAATCTCACCTGCCCATACCCCATGGCCAGGAGCTCAGTGCTGTGGGTCTCTGCTCAGCCTCTCCCACAGATGTGGCACCCACCAAGAGCCCTTCACCAGCATGGGCACTCCACCCCTTTGTTATTCTTCCATCCTTCAGGGCATCATGGCCACCAAACAGACTAGGGACCCACACGATGACTGTGTTTACTAAAGTCAGCTGATCTCAGTGGGGGCTGTGCAGCTTCAGGACCGTTGTTCTAGGGTGTTCAGGGTGTGTGTGGCCCGGCAAGGTGCTCAGGAAGCTATTGAGATGACTGATGGATGTGACTACTTAGTGCGTGTCTGGCAGGTGTGGTGTTGGGGTGAAGAGGTTCCAGGCACACATTTTGTGCTCATGTGGGGTTGGTTTCCTGAGGGTGACAGAATGTCACCCACT